>CATIWO010015169.1:0-53411 GCA_949673435.1 Macaranga tanarius | reverse complement strand
CTTCCTCTAAAATTTCTCTCCTTAACTCTTCCTTATTCGGCACGTAGATTCTCTTCCCCATCTTCATCACTCCTTGCTCATCACAAATCAATTCTTTATTCCTTCCACTCCTTATATCTTCCATCCATCGCAACACTTCTTCATCCGTTTATTGAGCTCGGGCAATTCGTTCCATCAGTAACGGTCTCACCTTCAAGGTAGCCAAAATGCAGTCAAGTGCATTCACATTAAGATCGACGTTCAACTTCCTAAGTTTGATCAACATGGGCACCTTAGTAGCACGAATATAATGCAAATTTCCAGTCGACTTCCGACTAAGAGCATCCGCCACAACATTAGCCTTGCCCGGGTGGTACTCGATCGTACAATCGTAATTCTTCAACAACTCCACCCATCTCCTTTATCTCAAATTCAAGTCCTTCTGACTGAGAATATATTTTAGACTCTTGTGATCCATAAATATTTAGCACGTTTTCCCATAAAGATAATGTCTCCATATCTTTAAGGCGAAAATCACCGCAGCCAATTCTAAATCATACGTGGGATAGTTTTGCTCATGAGGTCTTAGTTGCCTGGATGCATAAGCAACAACTTTGCCTTCTTGCATCAGCACACAACCTAAACCTTGTCTGGAAGCATCACTATACACTATAAATCTACCGCCTTCCACTGTAAGTGTCAAAATAGGAGCAGTAGTCAACTTCTCCTTCAGAATCTCAAAACTCTGCTGACATTCAGGAGTCCATCGATACCGCACATCCTTTCTCAATAACTTTGTCATAGGTGATGCAATTATCGAGAAATGTTGAACAAGCCTCCTATAATACCCAGCCAAACCCAAGAAACTTCTAACTTCCGTCACACTTCTAGGTGGTTCCCAGTTCACTATAACAGCTATCTTATTCGGATCCACATATACTCCTTCCGCAGAGATCACGTGATCTAAAAAAATTACTCTATCCAACCAAAATTCACACTTGCTGAATTTGACATAAAGCTGTTTATCCCTCAAAGTACTCAGCAAAATCCTCAAGTGTTCTTCGTGCTCCAAACTAGACTTAGAGTACACCAAAATATCATCTATAAACATAATTACAAATCTGTCCAAGTAAGGCCTGAAAACTCTATTCATCAGGTCCATGAATGCTGCAGGTGCATTCGTCAGCCCAAACGGCATCACTAAGAACTCATAGTGTCCGTATCTCATTCTAAAAGCAGTCTTAGGCACATCCGACTCTTTAATTCGCAATTGATGGTACCCAGACCTCAAATTGATCTTAGAAAACACTGTAGCTCCCTGAAGTTGATCAAACAAATCCTCTATTCTCGGCAGTGAATACTTATTTCTAATAGTAACCTTATTCAACTGCCTGTAATCTATACACAATCTCATAGACCCATCCTTATTCTTAACAAATAACACCGGTGCTCCCCAAGGTGAAAAACTAGGTCTAATGAAACCTTTGTCTAACAGCTCTTACAATTGCACTTTCAACTCTTTCAATTCTAGTGGAGCCATCCTATATGGAGTCTGAGATATGGGCGAAACACCCGGCAATAATTCAATCTCAAACTTGATATCTCTTTTAGGGGGTAAACCCGATAATTCCCTTGGAAACACATCTTCAAATTCATTAACCACGGGTACCTCCTTCAATTCCATCCCCTCTTTCCGCTTATCAACTACAAAAGCTAAGTAGGCCTCACATCCTTTCCTAAGATACTTCATAGCTGTCATAGCAGAAACTATCTTAGTCGAAGCCTTTCTGTCCTCTCCCACAAAACATATTTTTCCACCATCTTCTTTTTCAAGGGTCACCTTCCTTTCAAAACAATCTACATTAGCCTTATATCGGCTTAACCCATTCATGCCTAGAATAGCATCAAAATCACTTAATGGCAATGACATAAAATCCCATTCTAATTCATCCTCTCCTATCTTTACCATAACACCCCTAGTGATCTTGTCATAAATCACACTAACCCCCATAGGCATACTAACCAAAATAGGTTCATCTCTATCAAACAGTTTTAACTTATTATGCAGCATAAATGTAGAGGATATAAATGAGAACGTCGCACCCAGATCAATCAATATACAAGCTAACTTATTGTAAATAGAAGCCATACCCTTAATGACGTCTGGTGCATTCTCCACCTCTTTCTCAGTCACTGCATAAATTCTGGCTTGTTGAATATTTTCATATGCACTAGTCTTCCCCATGTGCCTCTCATGAGCTTACGGAGCCCTACTAACTTCACTCCTTGCCCCAGCAGTTCTTGCAGCCATCGGAGGTCTACCAACTCTCCCAGATCTAGGAGCACTCGACCCTTGCACTGAGGGTTCTCCAAACACACCCTTAGTACATTCACGGGTATAGTGTACCATCTCATTGCACTTGAAATAGTGCACATTACTCCTGGCACAACTGCCCATATGATTCTTCTTACACAAGTTACACCAGGGCATAATCATTCCTCCTCTTAGAGCGTTCCCAAAGCTACCAGGTCGAAACATCGGCATTGGCTGCTTTACTGACATCTGACTTCCTTGAGGTTAAAAATTTCCTCCCGATCGCACATTGCTTCGTGAATAAGGAGTGAACCTGGATCTCCAATTATGGTTACCCCTCCAAGGTTGTCTCGAAGATCCCTTATGTTGATAGGATTTAACCCTTGTCACTGATTCTAACTCCTTATCAAGCCTTTTCTATTCCATTGCTTTCTCGACCCAACCTCTGAAGGTCGTACCGATATATAAATTCAGCTTTCCCCTCAGGGACACATGCAATCTATCCCGAAACTTATCGATCCTGGCTTCCTCTGTGGGGTACATATCCTTCGCATAATGGTATAACTCCTTAAATTTATCTGTATAATCCCTGATGGATAATGATCCTTGTATTAGATTCATAAATACAGCCTTTCGTTGCTTCTGGAAAGTTTTCGTTACGTATTCTCGGCCAAACTCTTCCTTAAAGAGTTGCCACGTAAGTGCTTCCCCATAGAGATTCTTAATCTTTGTCAACCAGTCATCTGCCTTCTCAAACATAAGCCCATACACATTGCTTACCCTCTCGACATCACTTAACTGTAGGGTGTTGAAGGCTTTATCCACTGTCTTGATCCACTTGTCTGCTTGTCCGGGGTCTAGCGTTCCATGAAATTCATAAGCCCCACACTTCTTTGCATGCTCAATTACATCTCCGGGCTTTCGATACCTTTCCCGTTCAGCCAACACCGTCGCCATTATCCTTGCCAGATCGGTAGCATCGATATGTACTATCAGGGCTACAGGCTGGACTGGAACATCCCGATGCATCTTCGGCGGTGGTGCATAATACATATTCCTTGTCCTTCGAGGTAGACGCTCGAAAACTGAGGCTGAAACAGCCGACATAGAACTGCCTTGCGGACTAGCAGTACGAACATTCGGCCTATCACCCCTCTCATTGCCAACAGAAGCTGACGATGGAGATGATTCCCTAACAAACATCTAACTCCTAGCAGGAACATCTGCTATTTCTACCAGTCTTATATCCTCAGGTTGGACGTCACGTCCTCTTCCTCTACCTCTAGCTCTACCCCTACCACGCTCTCTAACAAGACCTCTATTCTGATTCCCAATCATTCCACCTCTAGTTCTTGCCATTCTATGAAAATAAAAATCACAAATTTTAGAAATTCTCATCATCAATATTTATATACTTCTGAAATTATAGTTCATCACTTCAACATTGTTCAATATACTTAACATATAACCCAATATTTTTTAGTGTCTACAGAACCTCATAACCTTAAGCTTTGATACCAAACTTGTCACACCTTATTCTCTAATTAACCATTAATAATCAATTATCTACAGTAACCATAATTATCAAATTCTTATTACTCTTAATGAGCTTTATAGATTATATAAAAATAATTAAGGATACAATTGAAACCTGTACAAATTTAAAACCTTTCATTCTTACATCAATACTTCGGCTCAGAAACTCGTCAAGCCTTAATTGCTATTTTTATTAGAATTTCCGTACCATGGAATCATTATTTATCATATACAACCATTCACAAATAATACACCAATTCATCATCAATGATCATAACCTCATATTATACCAAGATTTAACATGTTTATAAATATATCGTAGGCACCGTAGTGCAAACCATCCATCCACAAAATAAATACATATATACATCACCCAAGGAATATAGAAATCAGAGTACTAGATGCTAATACAAATAATAGAAGGTACATCATCATTTTCCCTAGCATCTAACCCTCAGACAATAAACTCGGATCTTAGTCCGGTACAAGATGGTGGTGAAGGTACAGATATTAACAACAGCACAAGTCTAGGCCTAACCCTCAGCAAAACACTAGCCCACCGGCTCAAAGATCACTCTGGTGACATGCTCGATAGGGTGTAGGAAATGGTTGTAAGCAAAAAGCCCAAAATCCGATGCATCCACAAGACTGCATCACACCCAAGTGAGGGTGACCTCGACATCCAGGGAGGTGGTATAAGTGACGTGGAAGATAGAATAAATGCTATCCTCATGCTCCTCACGCACAGATGAAACTCGTGCATCTGCTCCTATAGGTACCACTGTAACCTTAAATACTAACTCTGCATCCGGATCATGACATATCACATATCGCACCTGGGTCTCCTCGGGTGAAACCTCATAAACCATAGATGCCCACTGTACTGCCATACTGCTAGGCTATCACTAATCTGTGAAAAAAAATTTAAAATGGTGGTGAGTAATTTCGAAAGAAATTACCCAGTGAGCAGCTAGTATAGTTTTTAAAGCGAAAATATTTATCCAAAATATGATAAATTTTAAAGGGCAATAATCATTTTTAATGCTGATAAATCCTCACAAGCATTTTGCATTCTCGAAATATGAACCATTTTATAATAAATCTTTATTTTAAATAAACACTAAATCTGTAAAATTTCATAAAAATTTGAAATTCAAAAGCTAATTTAAGCTTTATCCCAAAATGATCACAAATAATAAAATCCCATAATTAAATTGCTATCGCAATAAATTTCCATCATACAATGGTCATAAGGTTTCATGATCCTCACTATTAGAGTTGAGAGTTTTGATCAATACATACATAGCATTATTATTAATCAACCCTTCCCCGAAGGAATCAACAATATACAACAACTCTCTTTCTCACATCTCGTTTCAACTTTCTTTTCATGGCTCACACTAGCCAATTCACATTTTCATTTCGATATTATCGTATGCATACATGTAAACCACAAGGATTTGCCCCAAAGGCACCTCTGAATCCCTGCGCTGTCCCAAAGATAGTTATCAATCGAGTGGCCAGCTCATCATCCCCAACTCATCCCATATACATATATATATATATACTCTCATATATCATTACATTTCCATTATCAGTTATTCACAAAGATTTAGTCCCTTTATCTGAGACTTCATAACGTACAGTAATTTAGGTATCTTATTCGTTAATATAAGTTAATCAACAATCGACCAGAATTATCAAACTAAAGAATAAATCTCGTTTCTTGAGGTTTCTAAGGTTCCTGAATATCATTCTATGATTCGGTTCATCGATGCACCTCAAACAAGTGTAGACGGTCATAATCGGATGTGTTACTATTCACAGAGGTGCGAGCACAGTGCAGGGGCGCGGACTTCCCGAGCAGAGTCACCGACTGCGCGTCGCGGAGGCGCTGGTCACCGGTGGAGGCGCCACCCTCTCACCATTTCGGAGGTGTCCCGACTTCCCATCGTGAAGGCGTCGTCATCTCGGGTGGAGGCGCCGCCCTCTGGCATCTGGGTCAGTTCCGACAGTAGTAGTAATTCGATGAAAAATTGATTTTTAACACAATTTAGGCATACCAGAAGTTTGATTAATAACTCTAAACTGAAGATACATGCATAAACAACTTAAAAAACACCAAAGACAAGCCTAAATTCACAAGTATATGCATCAAATACCCATTTTTCCAGAATTGAAGCTTAACAAAAAAAAAACCTAAAAACTTCAATTAATTACACCACTCACTAATTTCTCCAGCCGAATTCATTCTAGCTTGATGGATTCGAGTTCCTCTTCCAATTCCAGACCAATTTTCCTCTCCTTTTGCTTCTGCCCTCATCTTCTCCTTCTTCCCGCTCTTCTTCATCTTCCTCCTATACTTTCCACTATTCATCACCAACAACTCTTATTCTTTCTCCTTTGGTCCTTCTTCTTTTCTTTCTTCCTTCTCAACTCCAATTACTTCCTTTAGTTACACTTTAGTCCTTCCTTTCCTTTTCAATTTCATCCTTCACATTCTATTCAATATAATCCAACTTTATTGTCTTATGTTAAAATCTCATTTTCAATTTCAATTTAATACCACAAGTTAAATCTTTATATCAAATATAAACTAAATTACAAAATAATAAACTCCAAATCATTTATTTAAATAATTGATAATTAGCTCCAATCATCATCATCATTAATTAATTGAAATAATAATATTCTTAATTATTATTAATGAACAGTAATCCAGTTCTGGGATACGGATGTTACAATAATATTTCTGCAAACTTAATGTATTTGACCTTCTTCCTTTTGATTTTGAAGGTGAAGATTCGAGGGCGAATCCTTTTGAGGAAGGGGGGGAGTGATGCATATAATATACGGACACAAAATCCAATTTAAATCCTTTGAATTATGATGGAGGACTAATCATAAGATCCCGAGCTAAAAGGATGAAAGATGCTGCCAAGGAACTTGTGCAAAGGAGTCTCGAGCCTGTGGGATAAAAAGGAGATAATTTGGAGGAAACTAAGTTAGTCAATTTACTTAGTTATGATCAGGCTGATACATGCCCGTGTATGTTTTTGCACAGCCATGTTGAACATTCGTAAATTGTCCCGAGATAGACACGGGTCCGTACATCCCCGTGTCCAAGGTCTTGTTGTTATACACGCCCTGTGACCAAAGGCCATATTGCTATACATGCCTGTGCTTATTTTTGAAGCATCATCTGTATGATACATGGTCAGATGACACACCCCTATAGGAAGCCATGAAGCTATTAGGTTTATGAAGAGACATCGAAACACGCCCCGTGTATGGACAAGCCCAGACCATGTGCCAAGCCGTGTTGGAGTCTGTCGAGTGTATTAAAATTCTCAAAGCTTGTACACGCCCGTGTCTCGATGACTTATTTTTGTCTAATTAGTATTTTTTTTATGTTTTCTTTACTAATTGGAATTTATGTTTAATTAGGAATGTCATTGTTTATTCCTAAAGAGTTGTTTCTTTTAGAATTAGTTTAGGTTTGAGATTACAAGTATATAAATACTTATATCAAACATTATTATTAATAGAGTTAATTGATTTGATTCAAATTTCTAATTGAATTTTCTTGAGATTTTGTGAGAGTTAAAATATAAATTTACTTCGAGCATGTTGCAATTCAACCCTGATAATTAGAGGTGCTAGTTGTTAAATAACTAGTATTGCTAATTCCTTTCAGTTTATACTAGATAGATCCTTGGGCAATGATTCCAATAGATTGTTACGAATCTTAGTTGTTAGATAACTAGCAGGATGCATCACAACAGCTTTCAGAAATGAATCTAAGATGATCCCATCTCTAGAAATATGCTCAAGAGAAGATTGAGGAAGGATGTTGAATAACTGGGCTATTTGTTATTGTATGACCTTTGAATCTGATTTGCCAAATTGTAGAACTGCAATTTGCTTAGATGAATTATCTGAGTAACCCATAATTGCCCTGAATTCTTTAAGCAAAGGGTAAATCTCAAAGTTGTTGAAATGAAAAATATAGTTCTAGGGATCCCAAAATTAAGCTACAGTATACAAAAAAAAAAGGTAATTACTTTTGCATAGATGAAGGGATCAGAAAGTAAAAAGGTGGAAAGAGTTTAATTTCAACTAATCTTCCCCATTCATGCTCTGTAAAATAGGATGAAGCACTTTAGATTGTGTTCTATCATCTTTTAGAGGCTCTTCTAGGGTTTTAGGTCATATATTATGATGGAGGTTGAATAATTAGGTTTTTATAAAGAATTAGAAAGATTTAAAAGTGAAATCATGCAGAAGTGCCCTGCTGAGGTATTGCCTCAGCAAGCAAAATCAAAAAGAGCATCGCCTTAGCCCACTAAGATGATGCCTTAGAGACTGAGGCGACACCTCATTACTAAGGCGATGTCTCATTACTAAAGCGGTGCCTTAGTACCCAGTCTACAATATAAAAATGGTGTTTATTGAAGAAAAGAACAGATAATCAAGCATAAATGGTTATAGTACTAAATAATGTTACAAAAATAAACACTTATCAGAAGAAAAAGTAAAAAAATGCATCATTATCATAAATTCAAAAAAATATGAATACAATACAATGTCAAGTTCAAGAATAATATTTGCCTACATCCTAACATCATAGACTTAACTAGAGCCTAATCTGTACTAATCATCATCCGTCTCATCATCATCATCCTCTCCCTTTTCACTTTCACCATCTTTATCCTTGCTCCCTTCATTGCTGCTCTCCTCACCATCCTCCTCCTCTTGATAAGCATCCATCTGAGCACCACCAATTTTGACTGTAAGTATTAGGGCTAGCAATTGTCTCTTCCTCATCATCATTGTCACCATTACCCTATATAAGTTTAAGCATTAAACTGGTGGTGAAGCATCCCAATCTGTGCCTCTAGACTCTCACAGTGGGTCTGTCCAAACAGAAAAATCAAGTAAGCGTAAATCATACATGCATGCATACATACATATTAAGAATAATGAATACCTTCCATGGCTATGTAACGGACAACATAAAATTCTGGTTGGGCTCCACCAACCTGTATAGCTGCTCACCCTGCTCTCTAAGAATCTGTGCATACATATATATATATGTTGTGTTAATCTTGACATTTTTTTCAGAAAAGTAAAAAGAAAGTTAACAAGACTCATGTAGGTAGCTGCAAGAGGAGCACACATAGCTGCTAAGCTATCATCTAAAGACATAAATTAGCGTGACATCTCGCCAAAAGGAGCTTATAATCTCGTAAATAGGTCTGCCATGTGTGAGAAGGACCCAACAAGGAACTGCGAACCTGACCTAGAGGTTGCCTGAGCTTATGAGGTATTGGAAACCCTCTATGGATGCAGAGCATCAAAACTAGGAACTGTACGAGCTTGTAAAGTGTTAGGACTAGTATTAGCAACAGAAGAACTAACACATGCTCGCTGAATAGGCTGCTCCCTAGAAAGAGGAGATCGGACCCTGGGACCAGCTCTTGTAATAGATAACTGTAAGAAAGGGAGTCATAAAATTGAACAGAGATAAAATAAAGTAATGAAAAAGAATGCAAGGCATACATATGAGATGAGACCAGGTACGGGGATCTGCTGTAATAAAGCAGCCTGGATAAAAGACCCTATAGCTAATTGGGGTATGTGTAAGTAGACGATCGCCGATCTTCCCTCCTAGGGATCACTCTAAATCAATGCCTATGAGCTGATTAGTCCAGAATATATATGGAGGAGGGGGCACAGAAAATTATCTTCGATTAGGCCTCAAATGCTAATCACAGATGCACTCGCCAAGGTATCACATCCAGTAGAAGAGACCTCTGAGCAGAACTCTCCTAGCAGCTAAAGAGCTAGAACGGACCATAGCTACAGACCAGCTAGCCTAAGGACCCTACAGATTAGCCTCAACTTAACAAAAAGGAAAATGATGTAAAACTCTGAATGTAATAATAAATTACTAATCAATTTAATTTCTTTCTTGCAGGCATACCTCATCTCAAGCCAGGGTGTTGAGACTATTACGATGAACATGGACGCTCGCCAGATTATGCCTCATAGTCCTGCTCGTACCCTATCGACCTAACACTGGGAAAGTCCTAATAACCACGGGCATAACCCCTCATATCAATCCAAGCTCGAGCCCCTCATACTTATAAAATTCATAATCTCAGGATACATGGTATAAGAATTAAGAAGCTAAAAAGATAGGGAAAAAAGAGAAAGTACCTGAGTAGCATGCCAAAACTCATAGAACCTTCTGGCCCCATGAACGAACTCATCTATACTCCAATAGAGATATGCCAGAGCCGTTGATGCCCAATCAAAGGAAGAAATAAGGTCCAAATCCTGTAGCGACATTAGAAATATCAGGTCGATGGAGCTCACGTTATCAAAGAATAAGGTAGTGCCCAGCTGGTAAAAAATAAAGTCCCAAACTAGCTAATTAATCTGTTTAGGTGTGGTAATAGTATCTAGTCGAATAGTGGCGTAGTGTATGAAGATAGAGTCGACCTTGATGGTATGAGTTTCCTTCGTAAGTGGAACCATATCAAGCAACCTTTCGATGTACGCCACGTGAGTCAAAGACGTCACCTTCAAGCTCCTGTCGAATGGGATTGGGTCATCTACACATGCAATCCCATTGATCGCAGTGAAGGAGACTGGATCCAAAGTAAGCTCCCCGCATGGTAGGTGAAAAGTGTGTGTAGAATCCTTCCAATGCTCCATCAAAACGTGTAACCCATGGTAGTCATTCCGACCGCTGACGGTGGGAAGGGCTAGAATGAATGGCTCAAAGTTGGTTTCCCATATCCTAGCATGGATATCCTCTATGAATATACCATACCACTCACGAGCACCAGTGGCATTCCCCACACCCTTCATAACATGCATATCAAACTGTAGTGAGTAATCAGGGGGCTAAACATTTAATTGTAAAAAAATATATTATTTTTTTAGGCTTGGACCATAGAGGCGGTGCCTCTATAGTGTCAAAGCAATGCCTTAACAATGCCTCTGCTGATGTTAAGGTGTCGCCTTAACTCGAAGAGGTGATGCCTTAGCGATGCTAAGGTGATGCCTCACCGAAAAGGCAATGCTTTAGGGCTGCTAAGGTCGAATCCAACAGATTAAAATTCATAAAAAATTCAAATCTCTACCAAATTTTCTATAATTTCTCAATAAATCAAGCATGCATAATGTATAATCCAACTAACCTATTATAAAATTTCATAAGAAAAGTCAAAGAAATGGACTAACCTTTTTAGTAGTAAGTGAGCAAAGATGTGTGTCTAAAGAAGGTGTGAGGGAGAACTCAGAACCTAAAGTCAGACCCAATGAACGAGGTGCTCGAACCTCTACAGGAACAACGGGCCAAGTAGCCGCGACGGGCGTACGTTCCTGATCCATAGCAAAGTGATGACAATGAAGAGAAAAGAAGAAGAAATAAAGAGAATGAGAAAAGAAGAAATGAATGCGAATTTTGAACGTAGGAGAAAGAATTTGAGATTTAAATAATATTCATAGCAAATTACCATTTTAGTCCTTAAAGTCAAATTTCTTTTTAATAATTCAAGTTTTTAGTATTATTAATTTTACTCTTAAAATTATTAATCTTTAAATTAGAAGTGAATTTTGAAGTAATTTACAGGTAACAACAAATTGAAGATGCAGAGCATCTAAAAGTTAAACCTCTTGAGTTATACCTCGAGGACGACGACATAGAATGTAGCAGAACCTCTTGATTTTGAATATCAAGGTAGAAGATAAAAAAATTAAATAAAAACTCTAGGATTATACCTCGAGGATGATGGTGTAAAAAAAGAGGAACCTCTTGAATTTGAACTTCAAGGAAGATGGTACGAGAATTAGATGGCCAAACAATAAACTGGAGCTATAGGATCGAAGAATATTCTTTAATGATTTCCTGCATTCATATTATTTTTTGAAAAATCAATTTTTTAGAAAATTATAAATAGTTTTTCAAAAATCAAGGGGGCAAAATGTTGGCATATGGTTTAGCCCGGCCTGTGAGAAAAAGCCTGATGATGAAAAATTGATAAAATGAACCTGACAATGTGAAATATGATCCCTGGCCCTTCTAAAGAAAGCTTACAGCCCATTCAGCCCAGTCAACATCAAGGCCCATAAAACTCAACTAAAGAAAGCCATAGAGGCGTTGCCTCAGCACTAAAGTGATGTCTCTATAAGTCTTTGGTCTGCAGAGGCGTCGTCTCTTCACTTCGGTAACACCTTAGTGGTGTCTGTTCTAAAAAAAATAACGTTAACTTTTTAAAAGTGACGTGAATCTCTCAACGCTAGTAGCTTGTAAACCACATTCCTCTGAAACGTGATTACAGGGGCTGGAGATGGAGAAAAAAGTGGGAGAGAGAGAGGTGGAGAGGGAGAATAAAGAGTGGAGATCAGAAAAGAAAAGGGGGAGAGGATTTTTTGGCTGTTGACTAAAAAGTAACATGGAAAAAAAAGCACAGAGAGAAAAAATGCAGAAGAATAAAGAAAAGGGCAGAGAAGAGGAGGCCTTAAGGCTGCTGTAGCTGTGTTTGCTTTCTGAAAAAGGAAAGACCAGAGATTAAGTTCACGCTTTTTGGAGCTTTCTAACAATCAATACCACCTTCTGAAGGTTTAAACAGGGAGGCAATCTGAGTTTTAAACAGTAGGCTCTTTTTAATTTTTCTCACTTTCCTGGTTTACATAATTTATTTAAACTCAAACCATTTTCAGTATAAATTTGAGAACAATATTGATTCTAAGATAAACCTGTGGTTACTATCTGTCTTCTGTGTATGAAATAATTATGTATTGTATTGATTGTTTGTGTTCCAGTATTCTGCAATTTTAATTTTAATATTGTGTCAGGTTGTAGGGCGACGCCTCATCATTAGGGTACCGCCTGATGTTGTTGAGGTGACTTCCTGTCATCTCAACATCCACTGAGGCAACGCCTTAGCGGGACATGATCATTATATTTAGTTTATGTTTTAGTATTATGCTATTTTAATTTTAATACTATGTCAGCTCGTAGAGGCGCCACTTGATGTTGTTAAGGCAAATTTTTGTCACCTCAACAACTGCTGAGGTGACGCCTCAGCGGGACATAATTGTTCCTATTTTGGTTGTATTTGTTCTTTGTCTCTTTCGGTTATTTGGGCATGTTGTAGGACGCTTTGGTGCGTTAAGGCAATGTTTGTTTGCCCCAAAATTATGTTTTTTTGCACAATCTATTCAACATAGATTCCTTTCCAAATTAGGTTGCAATGGTCTTGTATGTGTTATTCGTGTTAGGAATTTATGTTTTTTTTATATAGACTTGATTCATATAATATTTACCATTGATTCTTAAATTTATCATATACTAACTTATCTTTTTTTTTTTGTAGGCATTTTATTTTTGGTTATATAAGGTTAACCATTAGTTTTGACGCGTAGAATTAATAACAAGCAATAACACTTTGATCATTTTAATTTCACCTCTGTCTAGATTTAGTTTTATTTTATTGTGTGTACCAAAAGAATTGTGTCTTTTCTCCTCCATCTATTTCTTTTCATGCATTTTTACTTATTTATTCTATTCATTTTATTTATTGTTATTTGTGGATGAATACTTTACTGTGATGGATGATTGTTGTGGACTTAATGGCATGAAAATTGGTTAATTAATAAACTAGGGCTAAATGGTAAAATTAGAATTTGTTTGGAGGTAATTGCAATTTCGCATGTAAATAAAGAAATAATTAAATGATTAAAAATAATAAAACACGAAACACAAACGGAGGCCGATCAAAAGGTCGGGTGGGCATTCCAATAGTCCATACCCAGTTTCTGGACCCAATCTCTGAGGACGGCTGTTGGGCTTCGTTCGTGGAATCCAGTTGTTGTATAAGTGTCCTGGATCTCACCCGGGTGGCAACTCCATTCTCCAATTTGGGCCCAAAAGGCTCGTGATTGTATTACTAGTGGGCCCTGAGCCCGCACAGTTCCATGGTCGTCAAACACTTGGGCGCACGCTGAATCCCGCCACCTACAATTACCTTTGAACTATATAAAAAATATGGAATAATTGAAAGTTATAAAAATAGTCTACAAAATTATATACTTCTACAAATATATATATATATTTTTGGAGGATCTACAAATAATTATTACTAAAATAACAATTCAGTGAAGGTAGGGCTCTTTGTTTTCAAAAGGCTGGGCTGGGTCAAGCAGTCTAGTCTAGGGGTGAAAGGGTCCTTTCTTTTTTACTCTTTCCGGTAGCTTATTTGCTATCATGATGATGGGTACGTTTCTTTTTTTATTATAAATTCTTCCGTATTTGGTATCTAGTCTACATTCTTGTCCGTCTAGTACTGTTAGTAATGTGTTTGCGTATAGGAGATTAAAAAACTCTTAATATGCTCCGAGTGGGATCATATACACTATTCATTAGCCCCCTCCCCCCTCACTGAACAACAACCCAAACAGGGGAGTATCGGATATATGGCAGGACCTTGTGGGCTTTCCTCCTTTACTTCACCTCCGGTATATAGATAGGTGTTTTTTATTGGATTATTGAAATGGGATGTTTGGGGTTTGTGATCTAAGAACTTCAGGCCGCCTGATCCTAGGTTGTCTCCCATCTCTCTGGGATATATCTGGGATCCCAGCCCAAAAGGTAAACGGCTTAGATTGTCTGCATTTGGTATTCTAAATTCGCGAGGGGAATCAGGGTATTCCTTGGGTAGTCTAGAGCTTCTGTTTATAGAATGCCAGATGCATCGGTCGGTTTCAGTCGGTTCAGTCAAAAAACCATCAAAACCGACCAAACCGACCTAAGGATATTTCTGACTGAAACCGAACCAAATCAGAGAAAAACTAAAATTAACCGAACCGACTCGGTTCGGTCGGTTAACCGATTTATTTTTTAAATAATTTTTTTATTTTTTATTTAATATTTTATAATTTTTTTAAGCTTATTCTTTAATTATATAACTAAAAAAATATTTTTATTTATAATTTTAATATTTATATATAATTTTTTCTATTTAATATATTTTATTTCATATTTTTTTAATAAATATATATATGAATCGGTCGGTTCGGTTATTTTTGGTTTTTCAACATAAAAACCGAAACCGAACCGAACCAGTCGGTTATATATTTTTAAAAACAGAAATCAAACCGAACCTAAATATAACCGACCGAACCGGTCGGTTCGGTTCGGTTATTCGGTTTTCGGGTTTTTTTGCTCAGCCCTCTAGTCCACCGGAAAATATTTTTCTTTTTTTTCCCATCTTCCATCACATCCCGAAGGCTCTCTCCTGCAAGCAGAGATCATCTTCAGGTGTTCAATTCGCCAATAATAATTTTTTTTTCTTAAATTCATGATTAAATTTTGTAGCGTAAATTTGTTACTTCGATGAAACAGAGGACATGCTTGTATAAACTTGAAGTAATGCAGAGTCTACAATTTGTTTTTGTTCATTCTTTACACTGCTTATGCTTAATAGTCTCAGGTCAGTTGGATACCATTAGATCCTTTGCTTATTTTTAATTCATTTCTTTCTTCTTGTTTAATGGTGTGCAACAATTTTTTTTTTGTTTCCCTTTCTCAGTTATTATGGTACAGGCATTTGGGTCTGCCTCAATTCCTGTACCCTGGTCCAACTGCTATGTTCTTGATAATTCCAGTCGCCTTGTAGACTTTGTATCCTAAAACTGATATGGGTTCTAAAGATTATGTAACTATGTTCACATTTTATTGTCGTTAGTTATTTTCGGAATGAAGTAAAATGTTAGCTAATGGTTTTCAACAAATTCCAATTCCAACAGTAATCAAACGTGTAGCACGTCTGGTTACTCTTGGAATTGGAATTTGTTGAAAATCATTCTGAATTTGATGGCAGAAATTTATTTTGCAGATCGAGTTGTATATATATATACACATATATATTAGGCCAATATTTGTTCTACATGTTTTTCTCTTAATTTGTTATTAGAGCAGCTGGATTGGACAGACTTTTGAGTATGAAGGCAAGGTAATTAAGTTAAACTTCTCTTTCCCTTTCTGAGCTTGACTTTTGGTTGTGCTATTCATTAGTGTTTATATGGAGGATATCTTGTTATCATTTTGCATTGGTGCAGGAAAATACCGACTTAGCAGTTCGATTTTGCAAAGATGTTGAGAAAAGATCACAAACGGTAGTCCGTAACACTATGCTCTTATGTACTTTACCAACATGCTCTTTTTTCTTGCTTCCATAATTTCTTTCTAGGATTCTTCTTCTACAGATAAAAGAATTGGTGCGAAAATAGTTTTTCCATGTGTTTTAGTTTATATTTCTTTATATAATAAAAAAGTTTACTCAAAATTTTCAATATAATTTGCAATCTGTGAAGTTTTGCAGCTGTGCTTTCTATCCTTGTTTTTCTTTAGTGTTTTTTTATTACTTCAATGTTAGGTTGTGTTGGTGTCAGGGAATACAATTTATGGAACCTTAAGGATATCATTACTCTGGCACTTAATTTTCTTTCTATTTTTTGGCCTGAAAAACCTGTATACAAAATAAATTTTCTTTAGCAATGACATGAATTTTTAGATTACCTTTAAAAGAATTAGGGGTGTTTCCAAAGAGAAAATTTTTATGTGCCGACAGACCAACAAATGGTATTAGTTATTTTCACATAGATAGGATTCAAGACTTGGTAAAAATATTGCAATAAATAAGCGTTCTCGTTGCAGATTGCATTCTTTGTAATGGGTAATGACACTGTCACTGTTACAGAAGTGGCTGTGCATGCAGGACTTAATAAATTTTTAATCCATCTTTGAAAGCTATATATACATAACTTGCCTATATGGCGATGACTGTATTCTCCTGCCATGTACATCATACATTTTTCTTTTGACACGAGAAAGATTGACATTTGTAAAATTCCTGTAATCATGCAGGGATATGTGGATTTTGGCCGATTTGATAAGTTCAACTATTTCACTGCCGGTACAGGACATGTTAATTTTGTTCAAGTAAGCATCATTTTAATTGTGAAACAATATTTTGTTCCATTAAAGATAACCATGGCGTACTGGTGTGGGTGGGAGACAAAAGGTTATTCACATGAATTTGTTTAAAGGAGCTTGAATTCTTACATGGAGAAAGTTCAGACTAAAGGGCGCACAAATGTAATATGAAAAACTGTCATACTGATCGTTGATTTTAAGCTAAAATGTTGAATTTTCAGTAATTTTTAAGTTACAGGTACACAACATAGTTGGATTTAAAGGGTCTTGAATCCTTACATGAATAGTGTCTAGAATGAAGAGAATCATGCAAATTTGATGGGCCATACTCCAACTATAGGACAAAACGTCTTATAGGACAATTGGCCTCACAATGATTTTGTTTAGTAGCGGTGGAATCTGCAATTATTTTTCTTTCAAAAAACCAGATGAAATTCATTCAATACTTACTTTGGATCCTTCTCTCTTAATTGACTCCCATGTTTCCTCTCTTAATTTGCCAACACGTTCTCTCATCCATGATTATGGGAAGTTTTAGTTTGCTAATTGATGTGGTCACCCTAGAGAGAGACGTGCTTAGTCTAAATAGTTGGCAGTTAACATATAGCATTATGCTTTATATCGTATATTTTCCTTATATAATGTATCATACTAGTATTATTAACAAGAATTGTAATGATATGATTATCTGTATCATGTAAATTTCTTTCTTTATTACTTTGAACAGAGCTTTTACAATGGAGATCTTGTCAATTGTGAGCATAGCTATGATGAATTGGGGCGTACAGCTCAGGTTAGTTGTAATGTTGAAACTTTTTCTAATTATCTGCCCAATTCTTCTCACTATAATACTTGGCTCCTCTCTGCACGAAGAAACAAACAAAAAAGTACTAAAACAGAGGGAGATATCTATTTTGTAAACTTAATCATGACAAACTGAGAAGTATGGTTGATACCAGTTGTAATGTTGAAAAATTTTTCAATGATGAACACCACCACCACTTCCTTCCGCCACATGCAAAAAAGAGAAAAGATCATAAATAAATAAACGAGGCTCCACTTTTAAAAAAAGTTGCACATCAGTATAGCATTTCTTTGTAGGTGTGCCTTCGATTGCCCTTACGAATCTATACATGTTTGATATTTGTCTCTCTTATGCTATTTCAGGTGAATATCATATGTGGAAATTGTTTAAATGGAAAATGCAAAGGTTTGTGATTTTTTTTTTTTTAAAAAATCTCAACTTTCAGCTACTTTATAGAAACAGAATTGATTGTTGTACTTTGTTTTATTATACTGTGAACTGTTTAATATTTGTGAATGTTTTCAACCATTTCCTTGGTTGCATGGAACCAGAATTCTTTAGGCAATTTCAGTATCATGAAACAATTGCTAAACTTTAAATTCAGTGGAAATTAAAAAGTTGGAATAGGAATTCAATATCAAAAACACTGATCATTTAAAGAAGTTTGATGAATACTTGAGATTTTTTTTTCTGAATTTATGGAGCATTCTAATGGATAATTGGAATCACTGGGTGGAGCTATTTCAGTTGCTGGTGCTTGTATGGAACAAGAGAATGGAATTGCTGTATGAGTCCTCTACTGCTGTCTTATGCCTTCCTCAGCGAGTTATTTTCTGAACTGTCATAGGCCAGATTGAGCCTGATATTTTATATGGCTAGATGTGAACATATAATTGATAGTGAGATTCTAGCTCTAAGTTGTCAGACTATTCTTTTTCAGGCACACATTAGGTTTTGGCTTATTTTTTTTAAACTGCATCACTTTTATAGTTTATGTTTCCTTCTTCTCTTTATACAAATCTTCTGTCTACAAGTCCATGGTCTTGCATTGGCCACCACTATAAAATGTTTCCTCAGAAATCAAAGAGCATCAATATTGTCTTTATTGTCGAATCTCAGGTGGAGTTGGATGCATATGCAATGTCACGTATGAGTCAGATTGCAGGTTCGTATTCGATGCCTTGAATTCATTTTTGTGTACTGATTAATTTGCCTGTTTTCCCATTTTCTGTGTTGCAGAATTATTTTCTTGTTGTGAACTGTTACCTCGATGAAGTTGTTTTCTTGAGATCTGGACTTTATATGATAAAGACCTATGGAATATGAGCTCTATTTTCTGAGAACATATGTGTCAAAGAGGTTATGCCTGTCCTAAACCTTTGGGGACTGGAAATGTTGTTCGCCATTTCTTAACTTTTATGCTCATCTATAAAGATCACATCAATGATAAATAAAGGAGAGCAGCATGTTCATCGTCCATTAGGATATTATTTGACTTGACTTAAAAAAAATTATTGTTAATGTATGGTATACAAATGTTGAGCAGAGCATATACTTGCTGATACCAATATTTTTGCATCAAAGTATTTTTAGGTGTTAGCAAGTCTCATATTTTGAAGCTTTTGACATGGATTATGCAACACGAACTGTGTCTGGTCATAAGCAAGTTATGTACCATTTTCATATGTATGTTAACTGTGTCACTTAGTTACACAGTGTTATATGCTAGATATCAAGTTAGCAATATATAGGATGCTGTGCTAGATATCTTAGACTATTCGGCTGAAGTAGTAGCACTGTACGTTTGAGAAGAACTGCAGCTGAAGGGACATAGGATACAATGTTACACATCTGGGCACCAATTCCAAGACATATACTGCTTACTGTGATAAATTTTTTCTCTGAGGAAAACTAATTGAGAGGGAACAATTGGAAAAGAAATGTTCTGAAAAAATCAATTGTTGGCTTCAAGAATTAAAGCATTATTTTACTTCAAACTATTTTTATCATTTAAGACAAGTGTCAAAGTTTTCTTTTCTTCATATTATTTTGCATATGATTGGTAGACCTGCAATGTTTCTTCTCTCAATGCACAGCTGTTTGCCTTATTTTCAGAGTTGTTGCTGACCTTGCTATTCCGTGTGAGAAACCCGGTCCACGAGTATTTGAAGGCTTCACTGTTGGATTTCATCCACGATCATGGGAAATCGTAAGAGATATTTTAGGAAGTTTTAGAATTTGGATGTCTTGGCATCCCTTTGTCATTTTCTAACCTTTTATTCCATTCTTATTTTATAGAAGTTTTATTTTTTTGGTGAACTTGTAGGTTTACAATGGCTTCACTCAACTGGGTTTTGAAAAATCTCACCAGGACTTTAGGTAATAATTTTAATTCTCTTTTCATCAATGTGGTGAAAACTCTGCCTAATTTTAATCTTAAAATCAAATTTTCTCAATTGTTCCACTAATGGTATAAGATTTTTTCCATTTTTTCAGCTTCAGCACTGAACAAACTCATGTTACCCTTTATATGACTGCAGTGACTTCTGTTTCTACTTTGGTGCAAAAACCCACTATTAAGGTTTGGTCTATCCAATAAATGGAGACTTGCTATTTTGTCTGCTTAATACATATGTGATCCTTTTTAACTGATATACCTTTTCAGGTTCTTCCAGAGAAAGGCTTAGAGGTTAGGCTCTCAGGCTCAGGTGCAACTGGGAGTCCACCTACAACTTTGTCACCTACAATGTTAATTCTAGACTGGAGATGTATGGTTCTCTGTTCTTTTACCTTTTTTTTTTTTTTAAAAAAAAGAAAATAATTATTTCATTTTTTATTGATAATATTCTGAACTTGGATTTATAACTTTTGAAGGTCAGGAGGTCCGTGATGCACCATATGAAGTTAATGTCACAATCCCAATAGAGGGTTATGAGCCCGTTCAGTTTTTTCTTGCAAAAATGTGCGGTAAGCATATATTACTTTCGCAGATCAAAAGTATCAATTAAGATAATCTTACCATCAGTTGAGTCCTTCATTATGAACTTTTGAGATTCTTTTCTTTTCTTTGAAAACTAAAGGGTAAACGAACCGCCTATGGTGAGAAATTCTTTAGCTGAGAAACAGTCTAGTTAGTACTTTATTGTACTTGCTTTGTGACATAGTTGCTTGTGTAATTGGTTGGATACCTACGTTATTCCATATGCAGAAAACCCCTGGGGTGATACCCCACAAAACCCACCCCCAGTAAGAAAAGTGACAGTTGTTGTTTAGTGCCAATGTCTTTCAAAACTTATTACCATCATCTGCTTTGCTTTCAATCTTTTCTTTGTTGTTTTTGCTCAAGTTTCTAGTTTTGCTGAAGGCCCAGCCTTGTTTGTTCTAATTTTGCAGAACACAGGCAGGATGAGGGGGAAGACTCAAGACGAGGGTGGGCAATATTTGGGGTTCTATCTTGCGTGTATGGGAACTTTTAACAATTCCATTTTCACCTTAATAAGTTTTAGAAGCTTGTGCTTATATACTATGGAAAGTAAAAGTATGAGAACTATAGGATGCGGAATCTCAATCACTGTGGTTTATGCATTTCTAAACTTGGAGATTGTTCGTTATGTGTTTTTGTCTGTATGTAGTCTGCTTAAACTAGTTGAAGGTCACTAATATGGTCATGGCGTTTCAATCTTGATTCACATAGCATTGCTTTTGCTCTGTTTTGTATATTGTAACCTGGCACTACAGCATATAGTTAAACATCCTTTTTTATCGTGCAACAAATTCTGTATTTCTTTCTTTATCCATTCTGAATTTTGATGTTTTAACAATTGGTATGGAGCAGATTTTTTGTCTCATCAACACTCTTTTGTTGTGCGGGATTTATATACAAGACACGGGTGGAACGCTTGGTAGCCTTCTTTACTTTCATTGCTACCATTCAACAATATCCAGCTTTTAGTTTTATTTTGTTTGACAGAATTTTATAGGCTATAGCTTTTGATTTTTTATCTTCCATGTCCATGAAATGCGTGTTAATAATGATCTGCTGTTATGTCATATGAATGCAGCGAGGGATTGATGCATTGCCGGGCATGACAATCTTATCTGCATGCTTGGAAACTGTGAGTATACATCATCCATTCTGACAAATTATGGTTTGAACTCTAATAGTTAATAATTGGCTGAACAGATGTGGTATAAATGTTTAAGAATCTGATAGTGTAGTCTAACAGGCCAATATGGCCAATGTTAATATTTTTCTGGTGGTAATATCTTTTATTTCTTCCTTTGGAGTAACCTTTAGGTTTCTCATGTCTAGCGCTTCTTGTAAATATAATCAGGGGTTGTCTTATCGTGAAAATGAATACTACTGGAGAACTAATTTGGACAGCAGAATTCCATTAATTTGAATTGAACGATATGTTTGGAACAAATAATAAATTCAATTCAACAGTTCTTTTTCCTGAAATGCCCATTATTTAATGTATTTTTGTACCTCTTAAAAATATGGTACTTTTGTTAATAGAGGCATTATGTTGTTTAATTAAACAAAGGAGGGTAGTTTATTGAATTTGTTTTGTAATTGAATAGATGTACGTTCCATTAATTTTGATAGAAATTGTACTGCTTGTATCAGATATTATGGAATTTAAAACATGGGAGACATGCAACTAATCAAGAGTTATGAAACTGAAAAATAATTTATATTAAATTGTGGGATATTCTTACTCCAAGCACTATGAAATGGTTATTTCAAGCTGCTAAAATAATAGTGTCTTTCTTGGTTTTTTTTTTTTTTGTTTGAAGTACTTATTGCATTCCAAATTTGGAGCACTTCTTTAGGTCCATCCAAATGCTTTGTTCTAACATGGATGTGGATTTAATGTGGATTTAAAGATCTGTATTCTAGTATTGTATGTGTAGAAATTTTTTGATGATTTGTTGAATTTGTATAAATAGGCTAGCGGTGAAGGGAATGGGTACACAAGAGCAGAAGACCTTAACAGTGGCTACTCACGAGTAGAGGCCTCTTGGGAACGACCTTCTGCTTCAGCTCAAGGAACATGGAGAACAAGTGAAAAGAAATATGGGTCAATTTAACTTTGTATTAACTCATTCAATTCAAGTATTAGGAACATTAAAAAATTTTAAGGATCAAATTGAAGATATAGGATACGATGGATTCGGTATACAGAACAAAATTTGTACCAGATTCTTTGTGTTTGAATCAAATGAAAGCTACGGGGGATTGTATTGCTCAGGGTTTTGCAATCAGAAGTTGACGTTGAAGAGTCCAATCAGGTTTCAATTCATAAGAACTGTCACTCTCGTTTTCTCTGGAATGGTTAAATGTCTTTTGGTGAAGTGATCTTTTGTTTCATTCCATTTTATGCAGCTGGCTAGACTTGCCTTCCTGATGATCTGAAATGAAATTAATTGTTGATTGCGATGCAAGTAAGCAAATACAGAATTCATGATTACATTCTCTAGTTAGAAATATATGACATGATGTGAAACATTTTTGTGGGAGGAGAATCGTAGAATTTCTGGAAAAAGCTCCTTAGAATTGTTAAATCACTATAATAAGCGCCTTTCCTGAGTTAGGATGTGCTTTTTTGGTGGTTGATTGAGACAGTTGGCAAAGAAATTTTTTTGTTATTATTTTACCTTGACAAATTATGTGTATTTTCTATAGGGAGATTTATCTCTCGATTGGGTTTTATGAAATCAGAGAATTTTTGTTGTTTTTTTGAAAATAATATAAAAATGCAATATTAGAAATTATTAAATAGGAAGAAAAATTATTAGGTGGGAATTATTATGTTCTTTCTGTTATGACATTAAATAATGTCAAGATATAGGGAAAGTTTTGTCACACCGTGGAATTTATATGTTTCCTTACTATTAGAATATTGAATGTTCCATTATTAGCTAGAATAATTTCTTAGAGGTGGTTTGAAGTATTGCCATGAATTTTTTAGGACAAAAGTTGTTAGGATCAAAAAGCTAGGCATAATAATATATCCTTGCTGCAAAAGATGAGGAAGGTATCTTGCTTCTGAAGAATCACAAACATTGGAGTAGTTGTCCTGCCTCTATCAGTGTCTTTATTTGGATTATCTTCCTCTAAACCCCACATAACAAAAGTAGCTAAAAAACATACTATACCAGCTTTTTTGCCATTTTCAACATGGCTTTTCTTAATTTGAGATTTATAATTTTACAACCAGAATAATAGAAGACAGTGAATGATACCCTTTAAAGGGATTTTTTTTTTCAAATACATCAATTGTATGTACAACGAATGCATTTGAATTATTGATCATGGTTTGTTCCACCATGATCAATGGCAATGGTTAATATATTGTGCAGAAGACAAATGCATTGAAAGATCGACTTGTCTAACTGCCAATGCTATGTAGGTTGGGGACTTGGGGTTCAAGTTTTTGCACATTTCTCGTGATGGCTAAATTTAGATTTGTATCTTTTGAATTAAGTTACGTGTGATTTACCATCTAAATTGGAGTTAGAATGCTTAGGCCTGGAAAAGAGAAAAAAAGAAACCATGTAGTATCGCTTTTCTTTAATTAGTAGGTAGGACTTTTTTATTTCTTTTTCTGTGCAAGTGAATGTTTCTGAAGCAGCTAATGAGGCAGGATATATATGATTTGTGTGTGTCTCGTTGTTAGTAAATGAATGTTGAAAAAGTATGTGAATGTCTCAACTTCATGTTTGTTTCCAGCTACGTATATGGTAACGGATTTTATTTAATAGAAAACTCGAGTCAATAATGTTGAGGTCTTCCAATTTGTCAACGGAGCAGTTGAGTCTACTTCTGCTTTGACGACGTTTCTGACCAATTTCTTTGTATTCACATTGTATTTTAATTTGCTTATTTTTTACTTTGTAGATACAACTGTAGATCATGTCCAACTATTGCATGCAAGGCTATAATGGTTTTTAACCTTTTTCATTGAGTTAATTATTGCAAGACTTAAATCTGTTTGTATAGATAGCTATTTTCTTTCGAATAATGAGAGGATTCCAATCAAAGATACAACCCTTTATTTTCACCATTAAAGCAATTTCCCCAAATAAGCACATACACATAAGATATCAAATCACATTCCTTCATTTCAAAGTTTTGAAGTACAAGTTTAGATGCGATATCCAAGTCAGAAAACATAATTGTATAGACTAGAAAATTAACAGTGCGACTATGTTAGTAACAAAATGGCTCCACGGTATTTTAACAATCATAATAGTACGCCACTCCATAATAAAAAAAAAAAAAAAATTAAATGGTTTTTCATTTTTACTCCTATACTTTTCTATACTAATTCATCTCCATGACAATTACTAGCAATTCGAGCATAACTAATTTAGTGTGCGCAATAAAAATGACTTCATAACAAAATTTTTACAACCGTAAAAATAATCGTAGTTAAAATTTGTACTGCATTGTGTTGTATTATGCTCCAGTACAATCTACCAAGCAAGCATACAAATTCAGTAACTGGCTAACAACTATATATGTACTATGATTGAACTAGTCATCCTAAAGAATTTGATTAAGCTAACTGCTCCATTTTTTATTTTCTTCTATTGTCAAATTGAAACAAAAGCTAGTTAGTCTATTTACCAACTCCAACTTTTTTTGCTCCCTTACCTCCTTTTTTCAATCTCTATCTCAAGGCTGTGTCCACAGAATTCCCTCTATAAATACCCATAAGCCATGCATCTAAGCTCTCAACACAGCTGCTTCTGAAACTTGCACTTCATAATTCTTAGTGCTCTTGTGTAGTAGTGTGAGCCTTGGTCTTGAAAGTGAAAGATACAAGAGAGAATTATCATGGCTCAATATATGAGCACCGTCTTAGTTCTTGCTCTCCTTGCCTTTGCTCCTCTTTGCTTATGTTCGAAAGGCAATGGCGGTTACCTTTACCCTCAGTTTTATGACCATTCCTGCCCTAAAGCCCAACATATAGTTAAGTCCATTGTAGCCAAGGCAGTAGAAAAGGAAGCTCGTATGGCTGCCTCATTGCTTAGGCTTCATTTTCATGACTGCTTTGTTAAGGTCTGTCACCTTTCTGAAATAATACATATACTATCTATATAGTTGAATGAGCTTTGTCACTATTATTAATCTGTCAGGAATTAAGGTACAGAACTCTTGTTATTACAGGGCTGTGATGCTTCAATCTTGTTGGACAGCAGTGGAAGCATAATCAGCGAGAAGATGTCTAATCCAAACAGAAACTCTGCTAGAGGATTTGAAGTACTTGATGAGATCAAAGCTGAACTGGAAAAGGAGTGTCCTAAAACAGTATCATGTGCTGATATTTTAGCCTTGGCTGCAAGAGACTCCACAGTTTTAGTGTGTTTTACTTCTTAGCCTTTTAAAATATTTATTAAACAAGCCAAAAAAAAAAAAAAAACCTGAGCTGACTGTTCTTTTTCGTTCTGTACACAGGCTGGAGGACCAAGCTGGGAAGTTCCATTAGGAAGAAGGGATTCCAGAAGTGCTAGCTTGAGTGGTTCTAACGACAATATTCCTGCTCCGAACAACACATTTCAAACAATTCTTACCAAGTACAAGCGTCAGGGTCTCAATGTTGTTGATCTTGTTGCACTATCTGGTACTGATTTGGGCTTATCAGAACGAGTTCTTTGATCATCAGGAATACAAAATTAATAAATATGTCCACTAGGTCGAGCTGAGTAGAGTAAGAAGTTATGCTTTCTTCGACAGAGAACATGATTATGTTTCTATGAATTTGTTGCAGGAAGCCATACAATTGGAAATGCTCGATGCACAAGCTTTAGGCAGAGGCTATACAACCAGTCAGGAAATGGGCAACCAGATTCCACACTTGATCAATCATATGCTGCACAACTGCGTCCACGCTGCCCTCGATCTGGAGGTGATCAAAACCTGTTTTTCTTGGACTTCGTAAGTCCAACAAAGTTTGACAACAGCTACTTCAAAAATTTACTTGCTTCAAAGGGCCTGTTGAATTCTGACCAAGTTCTCCTTACAAAGAATGAGGCATCCATGGAATTGGTCAAGACATATGCTGAGAACAACGAGCTCTTCTTTGAGCAGTTTGCTAAATCAATGATTAAAATGGGAAATATCTCCCCATTGACAGGCTCAAGGGGAGAAGTTAGAAAGAATTGCAGGAAAATTAATGCTTAACTTCTTTGCTTAGTTCCCTGTCGGAAAGCAAATTATGTGCTTCAGGCGATGTTCGATTTCATAATATGTACTTTCCTTAGTTGCTTATTTCTAAGAGAATTTCTAGTTATTTATTTTGTTGTTGCTAATAGACGGTATACTCGTCCCTCAGAGTGTTGAATCTCTGAAGTTTATCTGTTGTAAGCTCATGGAATTTCAGTACTATTCTGTTCACATGTAGCTGAAAGATTCATGTAAACCTCGCTCCGTATTATTCTATAATCTCACTGGTTTGTCTGTGTCAGGGCAAGTAGAGCTATATTGCTAACTAAATCTGTTTTTAAGAAACTTGACGCAGAAGAAAAAGAAATGGAGAACTGAACTAGGATGAAGTTGAATTCTCCATTAACTTTACATCAATTTATGGCAATTGACACTTTAGCTTGAAAAGAAAAATTTTAAACTATAAGCATAGAGCATAAATCATATATAATAGGAAACCAACATTATAATCATTACTTCAGTTACAGTCACAGTTCTTCATCACAGTCGTCGTCCCATTCAACATCTGGTGCTTCTGGCCTTGTTTGTCTAACATTCCCTGCTTCTTTCAACCTCTTATTTGGTAGTGAAAAGACATGTTGTCCGGAGAACCTTTCAACATTTGACTTGCAGTAAGCAGGACATAATGTTGGTGCCCCAGAAGACACCTGTAGAACCAATTAGTCAAATCGGATTTATACCTTCAGATCAAAACATCTA
Organism: Macaranga tanarius; assembly: GCA_949673435.1. Classification (NCBI taxonomy): domain Eukaryota; kingdom Viridiplantae; phylum Streptophyta; class Magnoliopsida; order Malpighiales; family Euphorbiaceae; genus Macaranga; species Macaranga tanarius. The sequence goes on along the minus strand of CATIWO010015169.1, from coordinate 25,831 downwards.
CAACATTGAAAACATTGTATATACACTTGGACAATGCCAGCTACATGCTATAAGCAGCCACTGAACAGCATTCTTAGAAACTTTGGCATAACAATCATCTGATGTAGTGAGCCTATATATGGATGGTACTTTTTAGCTATAACCATATTCAGGGCAGATTCAACTCAGTTTTCAAAAATTAACAACATTAATGTTGACTAAAGGTTACAACCTCAATTTTGATAATAACATAATATTGATAAAAATTGGGTACTAATTTGTTTTAAGTGATTTGTGAAAGAAAAATAGTCATCGAGTTCAAAGCATGTGTCAATCAAGCCCAAGAGACCACAATCCATCAAGTTCAAGCCCATGAAGAGTGCTCAAGCCCAAATAGAGAATTAAAGGTCATTTCGGTAATTAGAAGATTGTTGTGAGGATAGTTGAGTCAAGTGACTTTTCTTGGAAGCTCAAACCTTTTGTCCTTTTGTGTCAGATTTACATAAAGTCATTTGAAAAATACAAAGTGTTTTCTTGTATTACCAAAAATGTTTTCATGCATATTTTAAATTGTTTGGTAAAAGATTTTGGTGGGAAAGTTGATTTTTTGAGTGGACCAATGTTTACAACTCATTTTGTGTCAAGAAAGAAACAAAGCATACTTTCCCGGGTACTAAGGTTTCAATGCATCAAAATAGCAAAAAGTTCACATGTGATCAAAAAGAAACTTTTGTGTATAGCCTGATTTGGAAAGTTGACTCTGATTCTTATCAGAAGTCTGACTTATTGCCTAAAATTAATCTGCATAGTTTTGGAGACAAAAAGAACTTGTTGCTTTTTACATGTTTAGCAAATCACATGTTTGAATAATGCCAAATTGCAGATCACGTCATCTGAAAATTAGAGCAACCATTAAGGACATATAAATTCATCTTTTTCTCATTTGCTCATTCTAAGGTGTGTGTATGAGAGAGCAAGATTTGAGAGAGTTTTTCAAAGCTACTGGAGTTCTTCATCTTCTCTCAAAAATATGGTTGTTGGAGCTGCATATTCATGTTTTGAAAATCATCTTTGAGCTTCCTTGATAGTCATCTTCTTTCTACTTGTCCATAGGCTTCATGTGTATCATTTTTACTTGAGTGAGAGAGATAAATACACATCTTCATCTTGTTCTTGAAACATTGAAAGCACCATTTAGAGGGAAATGAGTGAATAGTTACTGGAGCTAACCAAAACTAGTTTGCAGAGTTGTTGGATCTAGGCAAAACCAGAGTTGCATACAGTTTGCTGGAGCTGTTTGGGAAAGACCAGCTGGGATTAGTTGCTGGAGCTAGAAAACCAGTGCGGGTAGCTGTTTAAGAAAGGGTAGTACTAAGGTTGTAAATAGTTTATCTCTTACCATTGAAAAGAGACCACTTCAACTAGTGAAAAATCTCAAGGGTGATTCCTTGGGGAGTAGATGTAGGTATGTGGAGCCGAACCATGATAAAATTTTGTGTATGTTGATTTCTCCTTCATCTCTTTATTTTCTCATGTGTTATTATAGTGCTTGTAAAAATGGATCGTCTTATTTAACTTGCTTTTATTTTGTAATTGATTTAAGTTGATTCATAAAATCCGCACTCTTGAAATCAAAACTGTGTTCATAAGGCTTTTAAATCTATATTCTGCTGCCATCTTTAGAATTTCAGTTTTAGTCTGTAAAATTAGTTTCAATTTTCAAAATAGTTTGAAAAAGCTCAATTCACCCCCCTCTTGAGCAGCCTAACGGACCTAACAATTGGTATCAGAGTAGATTTATCTTGCTAATAGATCTATATGGCTACTAGCTCGAGTACTGTTCCTAGTGCTTCCGGGCTTCCCGAGGAAAACTCCATTTCTAGACCACCTCTTTTCAATGGAACCAATTTTGATTATTGGAAAAATAGGATGAAAAATTTTATCCAAGCTGTTGATATTGAATTCTGGAAAATCATTCTTAAAGGACCTGCTATTCCTACTAAGAAAGATGCTGAAGGCAAAGAAATTCCAATACCTGAGTCAGAATATTCTGAATCTTATTGAAAATTAGTCCAACTAAATGTTAAGGCTCTTAATATGCTTTATTATGCTCTTGATGTGAATGAATACAATAGGATCTGAACATGCACTTCAGCTAAACAGGTGTAAGACAAACTTGAAGTAACCTATAAGGGAACTAATCAAGTCAAGGAGTCCAAAATTAATCTACTGTGGAGAGATTACGAGCTGTTTTTCATGAAGCCTAATAAAACTATTTCTTCAATGAACACCCGATTTAGTGAGATTATCAACTCACTTAAGAACCTTAGAAGAAATCTCACAGATAAAGAAATGGTGAAAAAAATCCTCAGATCCTTATCTAAGAAATAGGAAACTAAAGTGACTGTTCTTTGTGAAGCTAAAGATCTACGAAACTATTCCTATGACGAGCTAATTGGGTCTCTTCTCACTTATAAGATGATGATGAAAGGCAAGTCTAAGGACACCTCTACAGAGAAGAAAAAGAGAGGAGATATCACTTTAAAGATGGAATCAGGCTCAAAAAACTCAACCAGCTCCGACGATGAAGAAGTGTCACTAATCACAACGAGATTCAAAAAAATGTTCAAGAGAGGTGGAAGGATATATTAGAAGAATATGAAGAGAATGTTCAATCCAAACTCAAACTACCAGACTAAAAAGGAGACCACAGAAATTATTTACTTCGAATGCAACAAACCAGGACATTTGAGAGCTAATTGTCCTAAGTTGAAAAAGAAAACAAAGAAAGAGAAGATCAAGAAGGAAATGGTTACTACTTGGAGTGACTGTGATAAATTCAGCTCATGTGATGAGGAGAAAAATGGAAAGGAAGTCGTAAATCTATACTTGATGGAAAAGGAGGACAAAGAGATTGGTGAATCTCAAGCTAATACGGAGACTGAAGCTGATATGAGTATCAATCAACTCATGAGGTAAATTCTTCTGAACCCATATCTTATGATGAACTTGAGTGTGCCTTTAGTGAACTGTATAAGGAATTTAGAGCCTTGACCAAAAAGTATAGTTCACTTAAGAAAGAGCTTAAGACTGTGAAATCTATAAAAGAAACTTGCATGTATAACATTTCTGAAGTTGAACTTAATAAACTCAAAGAAAAAGAAATGCATGCTCAAAATCTCTATCTTGAAGCCTCTAAGAAACTAAACCATGCTGTTTCTCAAGCTAATTCCTTGAAAAAGGAACTTGAAACTACCTTCGGTATAAATCTTGTTCTCTTACAAGAGAATGAAGAGTTACAAAAGAGAGTAGATGGTCTAACTAAAGACCATAAGAAACATACTAAAGGAAAATAAAATCTTGATGCTCTCTTAGGCAATTAACTTTTTGAAAATAGAAGACAAGGGCTAGGATATGAGAATGTTGCTAGAGCTAAGAAGCATGAAAACTACTTTGTTAAAGCATCATCTTCATCATATTCTCATGCTACATGTTTCTATTATAATCATTCTGGTTACATTGTGAAATTTTGTGCTTACAAGAAAAATGTTTCTAAAGCTAATTTTATCTGGGTACCAAAAGAAACTAGACAGATTTTTAAAACTAACATGACAGGACCCAAACTAGTTTACGTACCTAAAAATAAGTGATCTGATTGTAGGTATGCCTAAAAAGTAAGGATGCGCATAAAAAGTGGTATATGGATAATGCTTACTCTAGGCATATGACGGGTGATAGGATAAAGTTCACCTAACTGAAAATGCAAAATAGAGGAACAATTAGCTTCGGAGATGATAGCAAACCTAAAATTGTGGGACATAGAACTATTGGCACAAATCAATCAATTGAAGAGGTATCTTTAGTTTCTGGTTTAAAGTTCAATCTTATGAGTGTAAGTCAACTGTGTGATAAGAACAATAGAGTCATCTTTGAACCCACTCATTGTGAAGTTCAAAGCTTACATGATTACCAAACTCTTTTTGTTGGGAATAGAGTTGAAAATGTCTACTTGGTTGACTTTGAGAAATTAAATCATGCTAGCAATCTGTGTCTATCTTCTATAGATGATGATAGTTGGATTTGGCATAATATGCAAGCATGCATTTGATTTCCAAGCTATCTAAAAATGAGCTTGTAAATGGACTGCCGAAGCTAAAATTTGAAAAAGATAGTGTTTGTGATGCTTGTCAATTGGAAAAATAAACAAGATCTTCTTTTTAATCAAAAGGGTCATTCTTGACAACCAAACCTCTTGAATTGTTGTATTTAGATCTATTTGGTCCAGTTTCACTATCTAGCTTAGGAGAAAATTAAATGCATTAGTTATTGTTGATGACTATTTAAGATTCATATGGACTCTCTTCCTAGCACATAAGGATGAGGCTTTTAACAAATTTTCTAGTATGTGCAAGAAACTCCAAAATCAAAAAGGATCTAACATTACAATGATTTAAAGTGATCATAGAAAAGAGTTTAAGAACAAGCAATTTAAGGAATTCTGTGATGATTTTGGAATAACACACAACTTCTCAGCTCTAAGGACACCTCAGCAAAATGGTGTGGTGGAAAGGAAAAATAGAACCTTGTAAGAAATGGCTCGGACAATGCCCAGTGAAGCTAGTTTGCCAAAATACTTCTGGGCTGAAGCTATTAACACATCATGCTACATTTTGAATAGAGCCTTAGTAAGATCTACCTTGAAAAAGACTCCTTATGAACTCTGGAAAGGTAAGAAACCCAATATAGGCTACTTTAAGATCTTTAGTTGCAAGTTTTTTGTTCATAATAACAAGAAAAGTCCTATTGGTAAATTTGATGCAAAATCAGATGAAGAAATTTTTCTTGGGTATTCTGAACATAGCAAGGCTTATAAGGTTTTCAAAAAAAGAATACTTTGTGTTGAGGAGTCAATTCATATTGTGTTCAAAGAGACTAACCAAACTCTACCAAGTAGAGATATTGTTGATGACTTTCTTACAGGTGCTGAAAACTCTAGACATGATCAAGAGGAACAAGCTGAAAAGACTGAAGAAAAGGAGACCACACAAGATCAAGAAGCTGACAGAGTTGAACAAAATCAGTTTGAGAAAAAATTAGAACCCCAAGCTAATGAGACTAAAGAAAATCAAAGAAGTCCTGAAAGAGAGCTACCTGAAGAATGGAGGTACCACAGACATCACTCAAAGGACAATCTCTTGACAAGTCCTTCAAGCAAGCTCACAACAAGAAGTAGCTTCAAAAAAATGATTGGAAATATGGCTTATATCTCCAAAATAGAGCCAAAGACTGTTGATGAAGCCTAGTAAGATGAAAATTAGATTCTGTCCATGCAGGAGGAACTAAATCAGTTTGAAAGGAATAGTGTCTAGAAATTAGTTCTAAAGCCAAAGGACCAAACTGCGATCGAAACAAAGTGGGTCTCCAGAAATAAGTTGGTTGAGCATAAAATGTAACAAGGAACAAAGCCAGACTTGTTGCTAAAGGTTACAACCAAAAAGAGGGGATAGACTTTGATGAAACTTTTACATCGGTTGCTAGACTTGAAGTAAGAAGAATCCTTTGTGTATTTGCTTGTCTCAAGAACTTCAAACTGTACCAAATGGATGTGAAGAGTGCTTTTCTTAATGGGTACTTAAATGAGGAAGTGTACGTAAATCATCCCCCTAGATTTGAAGACTATAAAAAGCTTGATTTTATTTACAAGCTAACAAAAGCCTTGTATGGTCTTAAACAAGCTCCTAGAGCATAGTATGAGAGACTAAGCAAGTTTTTATTAGAAAAAGGCTTTTCAAGGGGAAGGGTGGACAAAATACTCTTTAACAAAAATCAGCTTGATAATATTCTAATAGTCCAAATCTATATTGATAACATTATTTTCGGAGCTACTGATGGAAGCATGTGCAAACAGTTTACTGAAATAATGATGGGCGAGTTCAAAATGAGTATGATGGGAGAGTTGAATTTCTTTTTGGGCTTACAAATTAAATAATGTGAGGATAGTGTCTTTATAAATCAGTCCAAGTATTTCAGGGAGCTACTAAAGAAATTCAAAATTTCTGAAGCTAAAATTAGTAAGACCCCCATGAGTGCAGCCACCAAGTTGGAGAAGGATGAGAAAGGTAAAGATGTTGATATCAAGATGTACCGAGGTATGATTAACTTTCTACTCTATCTCATGGCAAGTAGGCCTGATATTCATTTTAGCATGTGCTTATATGTAAGATTTTAAGCTAGTCCTAAAGAGTCATATTTGATGGCCATTAAAAGGATCATGAGGTATCTTATAGGAACTCAAAACCTAGGTCTTTGGTACCCTAAAGACACTTCATTTAATTTTATGGGATATAGTGATGCTGACTTTACAGGAAGTAGAGTGGATCGAATGAGCACATCGGGAACATGCCAATTTTTGGGGAATGCTCTAGTATCATAGTTTAGCAAAAAGCAAACCTCAGTTGCTCTATCCACTGCTGAAGCTGAATACATAGTGGCTGAAAGCTGTGTAACTCAAATTTTATAGATCAAGTAAGAGCTAGAGGATTATAGCTTGAGGTACACTCACATCCCTATCTTGTGTGATAACACTAGTGCCATAAACTTATTCAAAAATTCTATGTTGTATTCAAGAACAAAGCATATAGAGATTAGGTATCACTTCATAAGAGATCATGTTCAAAATGGGGACATCAAACTGATTTTTGTTTCTTCTGAGAATCAACTTGCTGATATCTTTATAAGGCCTTCAAGTGAAGATCTATTTTGCAAAATTGGAAGAGAGTTGGGTCTAATAAATCTTGAGCCTTAGTCAATTGAGCTTCATGTTGATTTTTCACTCACTGCAGTTTTACTTGTGCTTGCTTAGTGTATTCATTGCATCTTCTATTTCCTAGTCCATCAGTTGTAGCATTTTTTGTTTGCATGTGCATGGATACTTGCATTTTTACTTTATCTTATTTTTGTCATCATGCATTCCTATGCATATTCATGCAAAATCTCATTTTTTATCCTTTACATCACTTTGGTTCACTTTTATTTTTATTTTATTTTTTATTTTATTTTGTTTAATTATTTTGTTATTTTTGGAGCCTTCCTAGAAATATGCAATATGCTTCTTGGATTGGATGAATATTTTATAGAAATGGAATATTTTAATGCATAAGTGTTATTTAAGCAATTTATGTTGGGTTATGTGTGTCATAATTATTACTTGCTAGAATAAACTTACTTTTATCATTTCTTGGGAAAAGCAAATATTTAAAATTCAAAGTGTCCTTTGTTGTCATGTCAACCTTTTTCTTAGTAACCACCACACACTATGATCATTGCTTGGTTCATTTTTTTTATTTATTGTTTTGTTTTTGTTGCCATGGATTATTAGGTCAAACAAAACTTTTAAAATTTAAAAAGTACTTCTAGTAATCATGTTTCTCTTTTTACCTTGGTAACCGCAAGTCTCTATAACTACCTATTGGATGAAGACCAAAATTGACACATATAGTAAATGAAAGGGCCTTATAGGCATGTGTGAGATGACAAGAAATAACTTTTAGTTCTTTTAGTTAACGTGTACACTTTAACTTCCTTGAATTTCAACTCTAGAGTCTTCATCTATAGGTATTTGTGCAAGATAATTTTTTTATTATTTCTCCCTATTGATAGACGTGTCCCTGTTGGCAACCACCCACTTTCTTCTTGGTAACCGCTTACTCCCTTCTTTTATTATTTTTTTGGAATATGTCCTCTCTTGGTAACCGTTCACTTCCCTCTTAACCACTCATTCAACTCTTTATTTTTCACTTTAATTCATCTTTTTCCTTAAAACCCTAAAATCATTTCTACCTCTCCTCTCTAACCCGAAACCACCATTTCTCCTATGTAATCAAATCTCAAAAATTATGGGCAAACGATCAGCCTCTTCATCCTCAAGTGATCTCGATCGTAAAAATAAGAAGGCAAAGACAGAATCACGAGAGGGATTAAAAAAGGAGACATCAATCGATTTAAAATGCAAAGAAGAGAAAGGAAAAGTTGTGAAAGCTAAGGGACTAGAACTGAAACTTTCTTTAAACAAGATCATTCCACAAAAGACAATTGATTGGGTCTATTTTAAGGGCAAAGATTTTTTATTTAGAAAATGGTTTGAAAAGTAAAAATGAGTTAATTTTATCAAGTTGAAATTGGCTGTCTATGAAAACTTGGTCCGATAATTCTATGGGTCAGTTTAAGTGGTTGATAAGGAGAAAATCAAAGTGATTCTCAAAGGAAGAGTTTACACTATTTCACTTGATAATATTGAAAAGGCATACAAAATACCAAACAAAGGTGCAAAGATATCAAAGAAGGCTGACCTCAAGAAAGTTCATGGGTTTGTTGAAAAGAAGTTCAAAAGAGAAATTACTGGAAATACAAAAATGAAGGAGTCAGAGACTGTCAATTCTGCCACCTTGCCTACTAACTTGCAGATTGGGCATAAATTTCTCACCCATTTCTTGGCACTGAAAGTAGGGAGTTTCGATTATGTAAGTAGCATCAAACTCTATCTTTTGTGGCACCTTATAAATAGTAAGGGGATTAACTTATGCTATCTTATGATGACTTTTATGGCAAGTGTCACTAATTCAAAGGGTTTGCCCTATGCCATGATTCTCACTCCCTTTTTTGAGTATTTACGAGTTATGTTGAATGATGAGGTGTATACCACCATTAGTGATTCAGATATGATTTCCAAGAGCTTTGTGTTGAAAACTAAGAGAATACAAATGGAGAAAAAGAAGGAAGTTGAAAATAGTAAGGGAGAAAGCAGTGTTGAAATATCTACAAGTATCAAAAGCTCTACCTCACCGGAAAGTAATTCAGACTCAAATGCCTCATAACAGAAAAATAAAACCAGCTCCACCGAAAAATAAGCCTCAGAAAACTATTCCTCAGAAAATCAGCTCCTCAACTTGAACCTTACACCAAAATTAGTTTCACTTAAAAAATCGGTCTCATCTCAAAAATCAGCTTCTTCACCCAAACCTGCTTCACTATAAAAATCAGCTTCTCTGACTCGACCTGAAACCAGTGGTACCATTGATCTTTTATTGCATTTGACCCATGCTATTGAATATGAGTCTTTGGAAGTTGCTAAGGCAAAGTTGATTAATACTGCAACCCATTCACTTGATGACTTCATTCTCTCTTGCAAGTTAGCCCTGTTTGCATTCATGATTGAAGTACAACCTCCTAAGTCCTCTAGTGCATGCACTCGAAATACCTCTTCTGCTCCTACTCAGCATCCGGTTTCACCTCATGCCCCTGCTGCTTCCAAGCTAAGTGCCTCCACCAAGCCTAGAGTCCCAAAGCCTAAAGCTCCTTCTTTTAAGGCTCCTCCTAAGTGCCTTACCTGCGCTAGTTCTGTCTTTAATATATTAGGCATATACTAAGGTCACAATAGATTGATTGTAAAATTAGCTTGTTAGACTTGTGCTAAAATTTTTAATTTCTCTTTAATATTCTTATCAGTCCAAAAACTGTTTGCATAAATCTTGGAAGGTCTTTCTTTTTTTTATCAAGCATAGACTAAGGGGGAGCATTATTTTATTTTATGCATCGAGTAAGGGGGAGCAAATTTTCATTGCATATCATAGCATTCATCAATATCACATTACTTGAACTTCATTATTTGTGAATTTTTATTAAGGTTTTATTATTATCAAAAAGGGGGAGATTGTTGACTAAAGGTTCCAACCTTAATTTTGATAATAATATAATATTGATAAAAATTAGGGACTAATTTGTTTCAAGTGATTTGTGAAAGAAAAAGAGCCATTGAGTTCAAAGCATGTGTCAATCAAGCTCAAGAGACCACAATCTATCAAGTTCAATCCCATTAAGAGTGCTCAAGCCCAAGTAGAGAATTGAAGGGCATATCGGTAATTAGAAAATTGTTGTAAAGATAGTTGAGTCAAGTGACTTTTCAACCTTTTATCCTTTTGTGTCAAATTTGCATCAAGTCATTTGAAAAATAAAAAGTATTTTCTTGTGTTACCAAAAATGTTTTTATGTATATTTTAAATTGTTTAGTAAAATATTTTAGTGGAAAAGTTGATTTTTTGAGTGGACCAATATTTAGAACTCATTATGTGTCAAGAAAGAAACAAAGCATGCTTTCCCGGGTACCAAAGTTTCAATGTATCAAAATAGCAAAAAGTTCATTTGTGATCAACAAGAAACTTCTGTGTAAAGCCTGATTTGGAAAGTTGACTCCGATTCTTATCAGAAGTCTGACTTATTTCCTAAAACTAATCTGCACAATTTTGGAGACAAAAAGAACTTGTTGCTTTTTACATGTCCAGCAAATCACATGTTTGAACAATGTCAAATTGCAGATCATGTCATCTGAAAATTAGGGCAACCATTGAGGACATATAAATTCATCTTTTTCTCACTTTCTCATTCTAAGGTGTGTGTGTGAGAGAGCAAGATTTGAGAGAGTTTTTCAGAGCTGCTGAGTTCTTCATCTTCTCTTAAAAGTATGGTTACTGGAGCTGCATATTCATGTTTTGAAAATCATCTTTGAGCTTCCTTGATAGTCATTTTCTCTCTACTTATCCATAGGCTTCATGTATATCATCTTTGCCTAAGTGAGAGAGATAAACACACATCTTCATCTTGTTATTGAAATGTTAAAAGTACCATTTAGAGGGAAATGGGTACATAGTTACTAGAGCTAACCAAAACCAATTTACAGAGTTGTTAGATCTAGGCAAAACCAGAGTTGTATACAGTTTGCTGGAGCTAGAAAACCAGTGCGGGATAGCAGCTTAGGAAAAGGTAGTACTAAGGCTGTAAATGGTTTTTCTCTTACCATTGAAAAAAGATCACTTTAACTAGTGAAAAATCTCAAGGGTGATTCATTGGGGAGTGGATGTAGGCATGTGGAGCCGAACCATGATAAAATCTTGTGTGTGTTGATTTCTCCTCCATCTCTTTATTTTCTCATGTGTTGTTATGGTGCTTGCAAAAATGGATCGACTTATTTAACTTGCTTTCGTTTTGTATTTGATTTAAGTTGATTCATAAAATCGGCACTCTTGAAATCAAAACTGTGTTCGCAAAGCTTTTAAATCTGTGTTCTATTACTAGCTTTAGAATTTCAGTTTTAGTCTGTAAAATTAGTTTCAATTTTCAAAATAGTTTGAAAAAGCTCAATTCACCCCCCCTCTTGAGCAGCCTAACGGACCTAACAATTAACTTGTCAAATGTTTGCATCAGAATTAAAAAAAATGTGCATCAGCAAAAAAAGAAAAAATAAAATGGCTATTGAAAAGTAACTAAATTAAAGCTCATTTTTATCACCCAATTGCTTACCAAATGAAACATAACAGTTTGAAATTTAAAGAATGCAACCCAAAGAACATATTGCTATTCAGCTATGAGCATATGAAGATTCAACTCATTTTGCATGTAAACCATGGTGTTCAACATTAAAGCATAAATGTTTATCAAGATCAAAGAACATATTGCTATTCAGCTATGAGGATAAACAGAGAAGATTCAACTCATTTTGCATGTAAACCGTGATGTTCAACATTAAAGCATAAATTTTTATCAAGATCTCTACAACATTAAAACATAAAATAATCCATACAATGCATCTAATATATAGTTGACTTACAAAATACGCATTCTTCTCATTTTCATTCATCATATTTCTGATACTTTCTCAGGAACCAAACAAAAGGGGAAACCAAAAGGAAAAAGAAAACCCAAACTAAAAGTTTTATCCACCCCAACAAGAGAAATGGCTTAAAATTACTAAAGAAACCAAAAAGTAGAAATTTTTATGTTCCTTTTCTTCTGGGTCATGCTTCTATTACTAAAGAAACCAAAAAAACCCTTGTAAAGATCCAACTTTGAAGCACTTTTATAGCAAAAAAAAAACACAACAATTCGTAAAAAAAAAAAGAATCTAATGTTGAAAGTTGTCACTTTTTAACACTAACTGTGTGGTAGCAAGGGACACATCCTGAGGATCAAGATTGAGCATGGCTGCTTGCAGCCTTGTTAATCTCTTTCCTCCTGGTATCACCTTTGGTTTCTTGTTTCCCCTACTTGACATTGTCTCAGCTTTCTCTTTGGCTCTTGTCACTCAAGCATTTGTTTGTTTTGGGGTAAAGTAGAAGAAGAGAAATTCATTGTGTTTCGTTTGTTTGGAAACACGCGAAAGGGTTAAGTGTTCTAAAACAAAGCTCTTGTGTTGTAAAATGCATAGCTCAGATTTTGACCGTTGGATACACAGTTCAAACTGTATCTTAACTATTTTTCTTTTTAATCATTAAACTTAAACGCTGTCTTAACTCCTTACTATTTGATTACTGGGAAATTCCTACGTGTGTTGTGTGTGTCTATATATATATATATATATATATATATATATAGCCTATTGGTATAAAAAATTCAAACCGTTTACTACTTTTTGTAATTTAATTCCAAATTTTTAATTTTTACAATAATATCTCAATTTAATAAATATTTAGCAATTTTAACACAAATAATTTTTTGGTCAAAATAAAATGAAGATGTTGACATGACATATGTAAAGTGTCAAATTTACCTTTTATATTGTAAAATCAATAAATGTCTATTGGCATAAAAAATCCAAACGTTTGCGACTCTGGCATTTTTACCGTATTTATTTTTTTTAAAAAAAATCAATTTAAAATTATTTGATCAAAATTAAATGAAAAGTGTTGACATGAAAATTGAAAAATAAAATTTACACATGATAAAATTTAAATTTAAGATTAACTATTATTTAATAAAATTTTAAAAATTATATATATATATATATATGTATATGTTGTAAAATAAGAAAAATTTTCCTTAAATTTTAAAATTAGATATTTTTAACTACTATCATATAAATAAGTATGAAATAATTAAAAATTTAAATTAACTAGAGCATTATATTAAAAATATCTTTAATTTTTAAAGTTATTATAAAAATCATTTGTGAATTTAACAATTTCTTAACAATAAATTTAATTCTTTTATTGTGTTTGTATTTTTATTTAATTTTAAATAAATAATTATTAATTGGCTAAATTAAAATATTTTATCAAAATTGTTGGGATAAAATTGCCAAAATATTTAAATGTTTGGATTTTTATACCAATAGATCATTATAAATTTAGAAAATTAAGTAGGGTAAATTAGACATTTTATAACATGCCACATCAATATTTTTAGTAAATTTTGACCAAAAACTATTTGTGTTAAAATTGTAAAACATTTGCTAAATTGGTACATTATTGTAAAAATTAAAAGTTCGGGATTAGATTATAAAAAGTATCAAACTTTTAGATTTTTTTTTACCAATAGGCCTATATATTTATATATAGTAAAAAAAATAAATACAAAATAATTTGATTTTCACTAATATAATTACTTTTAGTTAAGAGGTCTATTAATATTACTATTTTTATACTTTTAAATAAGAAACATGTAATTTTTATAGTGAATTTAATATAATATGCAACAAAAATGTTATAAATAAAAAATAAAAAAACCGATATAACTAAACTGGTTTAATTGGATAATTAATATAATTAACTTGACTATTGTTATAGATATTATCAAATTATATAATGCAGTATCATTTCAAATTTTACTTTATGGTTCAGTTGCTCAACCTAAAATGTGAAATATCTAAATATATTACAAATCTAATAGTAAGGTGTAAGCAAAAATCTCTCGTCGATTACTTTTTTTTTTTGTTTGGTACACAAAGGTGATGTTTGATAAAATTAAAAATTAAGTGCTGAATGCTGAATATAATAAATATTGAATTTTTTAAGTACTAAATTAAATAAATTTATTTGATAACTATAAGTGCTAAAATCATAAAAGTGATTAATTTTACCTATTTAATCTTGTGATATTGATAAGTGAGTAATAATTTTTAAATAATAAGGACACAATAGTCAATCTAATAATAAAATTTTAAAACCTAACAACTTAATATATTCATTAGATATTTCAAGTCAAAAGTTTTAACTTATTATTTTAAGTACTTTTTAACTTAATTAAATAATTTAAGTTGGGTCCATTTTAGGTTATCAAACCAACTTAAAATAATTAAGTACTGAATATATTAATTTTCAGTATTAAGTGGTGTTATCAAACACCCCCTAACTCTTTCTTTGGACGGGGTGAAAGAAAGGGAAAAAGGAAGAAAATGAGTGTAATGAGGGGTAAGAATTTAATTCAATTCAATTCGTGACATGAAAATCCTTAATTATTAATTGTGTCACACTAAAATTTCAATCGTCAGATTCCGATGAAATTATCATCAGAGTACTAATATGGCCAATTAGTTGGACTAATAGGTGGCAAAATTTTTTTTTTTTTTGAATAATAAAAATATAGCCATATTGCAACACACAATTAGCCATGTGACCACTAGGGGGTGTTTGGTTTAATTGGTGAAATTGACCTAATAGCTGTTTTTTCCCTTTTTGACTTTAACAATCATTTTTTGAATGATAATTAAAAATCTCTTAGTACGTGTATATGCAATTGTTTTACAATACTCCTTCTCAATCATATACCAAGGAATTTTAAAATTTCTCTCTCTCAATATATGCTAAGGTGAGTTAAACATACCAAATATCATTCAATCATATCAAATATTTAGTTTCTCTCCCTTTTGGCATTAAGCACAGTTATTATTATTTAAAATACCAAATTTCTATCCTCCTTTGTCAAAATGAAAAAGGGAAGAAATTAAAAGGGAAAAATATCAAATGAAAAACAAAAAGCAAATGAAATAAAATGAATGATGTCAAATGAACAATAAGGATACCAATTGAGAAAAGAATGATATCAATTTAAAATAAAGATACTAATTGAAAAATGAACTAAATACCAAATAAATGAGAAGGATACCAATTGAAAAATAAGTGAACTAAGTGAAAAGAGAATGCTTCCAATTGATACCTAATTAAAAGTCAATGCAAATTCAATCATGATTTCAAATGAAAAGTGAAACATATGCCAAGAACAGTATATATAAAAGTGTTGGCAATAGTAATCATAATCGTCAATATATAGTCCAAAGAGAGCCTTTTAAAAAATAAGGTATACTAAATGAAAATTATTGAAGACAATGAGAAAATAGTATGTCAAAAATATATAATTTTTGAGATCATTTTGATCATGCAAAGGGTCAAATTCTCTTTGGACAAATTATTGTTTGCATAAATTTAAACAAGTAATAATTCATTAAAATACACAAACATAATCAATTCAAGTAAGAGCATCATAAGATTAATCAACTTTTTGAACCCAAAATTTAATTGGTCTAGGTTGATTAGTTTTAAAATAATCTTTAGATAAAAGATTAAGATGAAGCTTCCTATAATAACATACATTACTAGTATGTCCTAATCTCATGAAATAAAAATATCTAACATTAACAAATCTATTATGTCTTGGTGTATAAGTATTTTTCGCATGAAAGTATTGCACATATCTTCTACTAGGAAAGTGGGTTCTAAAGTGTTCATATGCCATGCATTCATAAATATGTACATTATGGTGTAATGTTACATACTCAGGTGTATGTTTCTTTATGTATATGAAAACGTACTTGGGTTGAGGTCTTTTGGCTTATGCCTTAGACCTTTGAGCCATAAAGGGATAATTCTTAAAAGACTTGACTCTAAGCATATGAGACTCTTTAGTCAATATGACTTGAGTTTTAGCACTACAACTAGGAGCATGTGATGATTTATGGTTAGCTTTCACAAACTTAATTTAAGAAGATGATGATGATGATGCTCTATGTTCATATTTAACACCATAAGTATTGCCATGAAATTTTTTAGAAGTTAAAAGAGCATATAGAGTTTTCTTTCCTTTATGAAACTTAGAAATAAAATTCTTTAGCTCTAAAACTTTTTTAGAAAGCTTTTCATTCTCTTTTTTAGTCTTATCAAATTCATATTTTAAATAAGTAGAAGCCTTAAAGTCATTAAATAATTGCTCATTTGAGGAAATCACTTTAAAGAACTTTTCTTTTAAATCCTCAAATTTTTTTGATATTTTTGAAAGCTCTAATTTGTAAAATTTCTTCTTTAAAATCAAACTTTTACATTTAAAAACAAGTTTGCTCATAATAGAGCTCTTATCATCATTATCATAATCATCATAGTCATTATAATCATCACAATCATCACAAGAAGAGTGAGAAGTAGAGGGTACCTCATTGTTGTCCTCTTGAGCCATAAAGCGAAGGTTGGTAGCTTCTTGTTGCTCCTCCTCCATCTCAAATTAGGAAGAATCATCCCAAGTAGCTTTAAAGCTTTCCTTATTTTCTTTCCTCCTTTGCTTTTATTTTTAAGTATTGAGCATTTACTCTTAAGATGGCCGAGATTTTTGCATTCATAGTAAGTGACTTAATTGGCTTTCTTGAGCTTATTTTTCTTTAACTCCTTGAGCTTTATTAAGAACTTCTTGAATCTTCTTGTAAAGATGGCTAGTTCTTCTTTATTTTCACTTGAGCCTTCAATTTATCACTTGAGTCTTAAGAAGCTTTGAGTGCAACGACCTTTTTTTTCTCATCTTTTCCTTCCTTTTATTCTTCCCTTTACCTCAAAGTAAGCTCATGAATGAAAAGCTTACCAATAAAGATGTCAGTTGAAAGCTTGAAGAGGTCATGAGATTCTTTAATTGAAGTCACCCTTGACTTCCAATCCTTCTTAAAAAGTACTCTTAGAATTTTGGTATTGATCTCTTCCTTTGAATAGTACTTTCCCAACTTCTTCAAAGTTGTCAAAAGGGCATTTAATCGATTTAGCATTTCAATGATATTTTCATGAGGATTCATTTTAAAGAGTTTATACTCATAGATATGGAGTTGAACTTTCTTAGATCTAACTTGGATGTTGCCTTTATAATGGTTCTCTAAGGTCTCCCACATCTCTTTGGCCAAAATACAATGTTGAATCTTGCCTCCTTCCTCTGTTGATATTGAAACAAGAAGAATGATCATGGCCTTTTTGTTCTTATAATTTTCTTCTTTCTTCTCTTATGACCATCTTCCTCTATCTTTTATGACTTTAACATTTTCCACCAACTCTATTAGAGGATTCCACCCATAAAGGTTCACATCTCAAAGTTTAACAGGATCACTATTAAGATAAAGTTCCATTTTATGCTTCCAAGAGGGATAGACACTCCCATTAAAAAATGGTCTATAGGTTTGAAAAGAAAGAAATTCACTTCTTATAATCTTGAATTCTAGCAATTACTTACTTAGAACCCAAGCTTTAATACTAATTATAAGGCCCTAAAGAGGGGTGAATAGGGCTAATGAGTGAAATAAAAAAAAAGAAACATGAAAGTGATTAAGCAAAGAATTTAAGAAACACAATCAAGTATAAGAACAACAATATGAACAAGAACAAGAATAAGAAAAGAATGAAGAACACAATGATTTATAGAGGTTTAGATTATAATTAATCCTACATCCTCTACCTAACTTATCCCCAAGTTAGAATTTTTAAATCCACTCCAATCTTATTACCAAGATTGTTATAATAAGGTGTTTTTATGGCTCAACACCAACCTTATAATAATGAGTTTTCTAGGCTCACGCTTAACCTTTTCTCAAGTGTTTTAAAGGCTCAAACTTAAATTTATACAATCAAGGTGTTTTTATAAGGTACGACACTAACCTAATATTGATTGATCCTCACTACCCACTTCTTAACCCCAAGAAAGAGTAAAAAAGAGAATCCTATCAACTAATAACTCACCCAACTCTCAATAGAAGGGTAATTTCAAACTCCATAAGAGTTTATTTACAAATAAAGAATATTCAAAGAAGAAATATGAAAGAAACAAAGTTTGCTATAATGAATTTATATAATCAATTTGCTCCACAAACTCTCTAACTTATCAAATGAAGTTTTGAGCTTGTATTTATAGTAGAAGGTCTCAAACTAGCTATTGAAGTCTTCAAAATTTGTCTCCACATTCCTCCATCGTTATTTAATATTTCTTTTACTTTTTATAGGAATTTTAATGCTCACAATTGTAAGGGGAGATGTCATGATCGTGAAGTTCAAAATTATAGTCATTGAAGCTTTAAAATAACTATTACAAAGCCTACCAGCTCACTTGTGACACCACTCATAATCGTGAGGGAAGATTGTGAGCGACGTAACCATTTTCTTTAATTTTGGCTTCTTGAAGGCCTTTGGCTCGTGATATTCCTCATGACCGTGACCAGGATTGTGAGGGGCACTCCAATATCAAAGACTTGAGTTCTTTTGCCTCCAAAACTTGGTCCAATGAGCATGGCTTTTATATAAGTAATAATCATACTCAAATGCACAAGATAGCAACTCAAATTGATTATTAAAGTTAAAATCAAAGTTGATTTGAGATTGATCAACACATTTATCATGCAAATGGTCAACAACTCTTTAGTTCCCATCAACTACAAAATACTATTTAGTTAATTTTTTAAAATGGTAGCTAATAGCAGTTGGGACACCTATCAGCTACCGTTCACATCAGCTCTAATTTAGAGCCTTTCATGTACAACTTCCATATATTTAAATATACTTAATTAACCTTAATTATTTAAATATAATTATTTAATTATCCTTGTCTATTTAAATTAAACTAATAGCTATATTTTTATATATTAATTTTTTCCTTCATATTTTTTAGTCAATATTTTAAACTTCATTTGAAAATATATAAATATATATATATATATACACACACACATGCATATCAGATGTATTTAAAAAAATACTAAAAATATTTTATTATATAACTTTATTGCATTTAAGTATATTATTTTCAATATTTAAAAGATGTAAATATAAAGTATTTATTACAGTTAATTTGTATATTGAAGTATCATTGAATATATAAATAATTAAATTATATTGAGTGCGAAATTTGAAAATTCTAAAAAAAATTAATTAGTATATATAATAGTCATTAAACATATAAAATTTAATAATTGTAAATGATTTTACCAAACACTTAATATTAATCAGCTACCAACTATCAACTATCAGTTAACAATTAACAGGTATCAATAACAACAGTTGAGCCAAAGAGACCCTAATTCTCTCTCTTTAATTTTTTTTTTTATATAGATTTGGAATGGTTTAGCCTTTATTTTATTTTTTTTATCAAATTACATTTTTTTTCTTAAAGTTGGACTTAATTTATATATACCTCCCTCTAGTTTTAAAATCGAATTTTATCTCCTTTAGTTTTTATTCTGTTAACATTTATTCTGTTAGGGTTAGGCTGTCTTTTACATTAAGTACTATATAAAAAGACCAAAATACCCATTCCAACACTAAAAACCTATAATTAAATATAAAACACAAATGATATTTTAGTCATTTATATTTAAAATATTAAATACATACAATCCTCACTTACTAATGATATCGTTTATAAAAAAATGAACCTCACCATTAGTGTTTTACAGTTAATTTTAGTTTTTTAATTATTTGAAATAGTATTTTAGTTTTTTTATATAGTACTTAACTGAAAAATAGTTTATCCCTAACAGAAGTTTTTAAATATTAACGAAATAAAAATTAAGAGAGGTAAAAGTTCAAATTCTAAACAAGAGGAATATAAGGGTTAATTGATTATATTATAACATTCCATCAATATGTTTTCTCATAATAGAACTTATTATTACATATTAAGATGTTTGAATACAAACATCAAGCATGAATGATAGTAAAATCTAGCTATATATGCACCGGACTCATCACTAGCCCACCTGGTGTTTTTACTACATTCAGACATCGACTCGACTATCAATTACCCTGGAAAATTATATGCAAAGGGGTGAGCTTGCTACTCAGCAAGTAATCACTAATATATTTACACATACATAACTTCTCAAGAACTATTTAAGTTGTTTATATTAATTAAACTATTAAGCCATTATATTCAAAACAATACCGTAGCTTATTTAGGTCACTTAAATCCTTAATATGTAACATCAACTAAATTTGTGATTTATGTGTACTGAAATGAGATGTATTTCACAACTTTCTTAAGCACATTAATAGGACTCGATTGTGAGCAAGGTGACTACAAATGGGATGCCATGGAAAGCTTAATTGAACCAAGAAAGAACACAACTGAGAAACGTTCAGAGCTCCTCATGATCCTGCCCTCACGATCGTGATTAAAAGAGTCACGATCGTGAGCAGCTCCTCATGATCCTAAGGAAGAGCTAAGTTACTGTTCAAGACTCCCTATACAACTCACAAGCTGCCCTTATGATGGTGACTGGGTTGCTCATGATCATAACGCTCCTTTCACGATCGTGAGGAGCTAAAATCCCTCCATTCTAGGCTTCTATCAAGCATAGACTTAAAGTACAATACTCATACATCAAGGATAACCAAGATTAACCTAAAATGCACTACTTCCAAAGTTTATAGTCTAGGAATATATTAAAATATATCAAGCACAAATCTAAGTACTTTAGGTACAACATCAACTTATAAATCGAAGTTAATTAATTCATTCCTATACTTACATTTACCATTAATTATTTCTATATAAGCTAATTTAACATTTAGTTTCCACATTTATTTCATATATAAAGAATTACGCACATCCAAATATATGCATTTGCAATTATCAATTCCAAACACTCTCTTATATCAAACATATACCAATCATATATAAAAAATATATCGAACATATATAGAAAGTATGCTAAAAATATTCACAAAGTATATAAAATTTAGATTATATTTAATACATGCCCTATGCATATCAATTCCCTTATTCCACAACTATGTATACACATTCAATTCACATAACCAAAAAAATATATAATCACATATGAACTTGAAAACATTCTTTCAAATGCTCACAAATTATCAATTCAAGTGGGAGAGTATAAATATAATCAACAACCAAGGATGCTCACATTACATGATCCCATATTTCAACACTTTGTTTAATATCTGCATTCATCTCAACTATAGAAGATAGCATCTCATAAAGATTTACATAAAAGCCAGGATTCAAGTATTCATATCTCAACTTCATTATTTGGTATCCAGCGGGAACCATTGACACACAATTACATCACACTTAACCAATTTTGGCTTATTTCTCATAATTACAATTTCCACATGTGGCCTCGTTTTGAGACTATCCACCCAGCTCAGTCTCAGGTCTCACTCTCGCACATCAATTACGGATAGCTATCCGTGCTGCTCAGCTTTTTCATATTTTATAATCAGTGGAGGCTATTCGTCCAACTCAATCTCCATATATCAGACATTGTCATCTCTCACTTAAATTTCATATTCACATAAGGCACAACACAACATAACAGAACACAATAACATTGTCAAATTTAACAATCACAGTAAGTAATGCCTCACCATAATCATCATTCCACAACCACAATATAATCACTTCCATACAAAATCTCATCATAAAACATTAATACCACTGAGAACACCATTCCATAGCATATCCAATCACACACTTCTCAATATATATATATATATACTCACTCATATTCTTAGTCATCAATTTATCCAAATCTCTTTAATTCATAATAATGTTTCATACCAATCACAAACATACGAATATTGGTATTCTAAAACAATACCAAAATCATAATTCTCCCAACCAACATATTTCACAATGTACATTATTCACACATATATTCAATTATTTAAACACTTAGTGCATATTCATAACATTGTTAACTTTCACTAACAATACTAAGAATCACAACCTAACCCATTCAATATGTATAAAGATTCACATAACTTATTCAATTATTCAAGAAAGCACACATATATTATTACAACTATAATATCCAAAAGAAACCAAGTGCATGTATTATATTAGTAATTACTTACCAAAATACTTCCTAAACTTTAATAAGAAAGAGTTTCCTTAGTTGATTGTTTCTTCCTTATCCTTTGTAACTCCTACATATAACTATATATCAAACATACATACAACAATTTGCACTTGTACTTAAATTCAACTAGTACAATCTATTACCTCTAATTTAATTTATTCTAAAATCATTTACACAATTTCGATGGCTTTGATTTTATTACAAAAACTAGTATTATGAGTCTACTTTAATTTCCAATTATAATTACTCAATTCGGATGTGTATATAATTAGTTATGAATTTTTGAATACTAACAGGTTATACAGGTAATCGGAGTGAGAAATAAAATGTCGGGCTCTATTATACCATTCTAATGACAGATTCAATTCAAACTCAAAATATAACAATTGTAGAGGACTCCTTAAAGTTTCATTATCATTAAATCTTGCTCAATTTGGACTTCTATAACTCAAGTTATAATAAAAAAAACTAAAACTAAAATTTTCTGAAACAGAGCATGAATTTTGCACTTTATAAGGCCTAGCTTCAAATAATAAAAGTACATGCACAAGCTTACCAGGTTGAATCTCCAAGCTCTTTAGATGCTCCTAGAACTCCAGAACTCTGGTTAGATGGCAATTATCAAGATCAAAATCTCAACTCTCTTTGAGAGATCACTCTCCTCTCTTTGTTTAATTTTTTTCTTTCACTTAGTTTTCCTTCACACTTTAGAAGATAAACTTACACACATATGCACACATACATCCCCATGTTTCTACTCCTAGCTGATGAGAAATTTCTAGAAAAATATTAGGAAATTTTCATCAAAATATCCCCTTTGCTCCTTAATGAAGTGTGAATATTATACATTAACCCCCAAGCTTTTAATTATGTCAATTTACTCCAATTTTCCTTACAATTAGGTCCTCATCCATAATTAAAAAAAACACCTAATCTTAAATTAATTCCACCCTTTATTCTATATGAAATGAAATGCATCATGAAAGTATATGTGCCTTAGGATGCGGGTGTTACATTTCTGCCCTCTTTAAAGAAAATTTCGTCCTCGATATTGATAACTCGCTCATTCTTAAATGTATCTTGTACTAAATTCCCTTGTACTAAAGTGCATAAGCTCTCATTATCTTTTGATATAATAATTGTTCTTTCCAATTGCTCATTTTGGAGACACACTAGATAAAGTACTTCATTCAATCACACTATTTACACTATCATGCTCCCAAATGCATGTAGCAACCCACTTTTAAAATCCATCATTATACTTTCCTATTTTCATTTTAGGATCATTGATAGTTGTAACTTTCTTGTAGGACTTGATATTCCACTCCCGTGCATCAAACTTTTCATATTTTTCTTCATTATTGGCCACTAATAGGGAGGTTTTAGATCCCAATACATCTTTATGGTCTCGACTCAATTCTTTATGGGTAGAAGTATACTTCAAACTTTTTGTTTCAATGATTATTGAAAATGGTTCCCCATACAACTGATACTTCCAAATCTTTAATGCTTGAACAATAGTAGCTAACTTTTGTTCGGGTATCGAATAATTCACCTCTTAAAATTATAACTGCCCGGATGTATAAGCTATTATTTCCCCATTTTGCATTAACACACAACCCAACTCTTGTCTTGAGGCTTTAATATAAACCATAATATCTCTATTCCCGGTCGATAATGCAAGTATAAAAGTAGTAGTATATGCTTCTTTTAACTTCTCAAAATTTTGTTAGAAAACTTTAGTTTATTTTCTTCATAATTATGTGCCAAGAAAAATATTTTCTGCCATTCAAATCTCACCTTTGCTGAATTTAACATATAATTGCTTTTTTTTACATTATCTGCAAAGCTGTTTAGAAATATTTTTCATGTTCTTCTCTTATTGATAAATAAATGGAAGTATTATCAATAAAGACAATCATAACTGATTCAAATACTATCGAAGAGTCTTGTTCATTAATGGCATAGACACATCTGGTGTACCAATTAATCTAAACGATATAATCAGAAATTTATACCATCCATTTCCAATTTTGAATACTATTTTGGAAATGAAATTTTCTATCACTCGAAGTTGCCAATATCCCAGTCTCAAGTCTATCTTCAAAAACACTATAGCATCTCTTAATTAATAAATATTGATGTAGCTTTTGGAATAATTCTATTTCAAATATACTCTTCAGTGCAGAAGTAATTCTGGTATTTAATCTAGAAACACATTAGGAAATTCTCTAATTATAAGTACATCCATTACCCTTAAACTAATCTTTATCGATTCCTTAATATTGGCTAAATAAGTTTCATGCCCATCTCAAACCATATGAAAAGCAATCATGTTGAAATTAAATAAATATGTGCAGTTTTCATTTACCCACCATTACTATCTTTCTTTATCTCGAATTATTTATATCTACCTCTATTGCATAACAATTCATAATATTATGATATTTCGATATCTAATTTATTCATAATTTAATATTAACCTTTATTAATTTAATAATCATTAAATCCATATATAAAATTATATCGTCCACTATTTTGAAATAGGATCTCATCACTATGTTCACAATCACAATATCCCAATAGGTATAGCTTATGTCAAAGTGTATATATATATATATACCATGTTTTAATAATTCTATTATACCATGTATATATAATGTAAACTCAAATAAATAATCATATGACTCCAGAGTTTGGATCTATTATCATAAATGCATCATAAACAAATAATATAAATGTACCCGTATTTTCATCTGATGTGGCAAAACCTTCTGGCTAAGTGATAGCATATGCTCTTTCTTGACTCTGAGGTTGATTATCGGGTTTAGCTTATGTCAAAGTATCAGCTCTCCTTTTCTTACTATCTCAGCCTCTACCCAGACTAACACTGACTTAAGACATTTTCTTTTTTATACCGCTTTGTTCAGTTAGCTGTGATCTTCCAACAGTTTTCTTCAATGGACAATATCTGAAGAAATACCCCGGCTTACTACAATAGTAGCATACATTAAGTTTGGGACCCCAATATTTTTCAAAATGGATTCTACCACAACTATTGTATGTTGAAGCTAATGCACTGCTCATAAATTTATTGGTGTCTTTTCGATTGTTAGGTCTTTTAAATTCTCTGCTATATATTTTTTCCATTGATTAGCTAAACTAACTTCACACATTCTAAAACTGCTTTATAAAGAATCAGAACTTTCAGAGAATGGACTACCACTGATTTGAGTTAAAATAGCGAGCCCACTAGTAGTTTTCCTTTTTTACTTTAACTCATCAGTTGTTACCTCTTCAGAAATATACTTCGATAATATCTAAAATTGTGCCTCATAATTAGCCACAGATGAATCATTTTGCCTTAACTGTAAGAATTCAATCTTCTTTCTATCTACATATACCTCTGAAATATATTTCTCTGTAAATGCTTTCAAAAAGTCTATCCAAGTCATGGTCATCGGTACATTTTTACTTCCCAGTATTGTCTTCCAGCAGCCTAAGGCATCTTGCTCAAATAATGACACTGCATAACTAATTCTCTTTGCATCAATACAATTAATTTGATCTAGAATTCTTTCTGTATTCTGTAACCATTCCTCTGCTATGACAGGATCACTAATACCCGTGAAACCCTTACAGCTTGTGAAAGGAATCAAGCTATGCAACACACCAAAGCGGAAGCATGTGCCAAAAAGGGTGAAATTTCAAAATTTTCACTTGCATAGCTCTTCATCAAATGAAGAATTCCAATCCCCAATATCCAATTTGCAATTAACACATAGCTAAAACAAACACACAAGCATGTATACATAACCACTTTGAAGCACAAGTTCAAGAACAACTCACTTGTTTCTCCAAGTGCTTGAGTAGAAGATTCAACTCTTGAATCACATGCCCTAGTCACCCAAG
>CATIWO010015141.1:0-11990 GCA_949673435.1 Macaranga tanarius | reverse complement strand
AGAGATGGTGATTTCTGAAAAAACCCCATCTCAAATGATTTCCAAACTGATTTTTTCTCAAATTATTTTGAAAGATCAACCAGTTTTGAGAATAAAATCAGAGTATTTGGAAAAAATGCAATTTCAAAACATTCTGACTATGGAGGATGGATTTTCAGATCAACAACCCTCCAAGGCAGTTTCAAAATTATTTCCTAAAAATTGGTATTTTAAACCTTGGGATTTACAAAAACCTCAAAGTTTTTATCAATCTATTTTGGAAACTACTAGTTCTGCTAAGTTCAAATATTTTTAAGAAAGATGAAAAAAACCTCATCCTTCTTATTCAACCTGCACAATTCAACGCATTATTCATCTAACAGAATGGGGTCCTGAATTGTATAAGGCTAAACCTTTCCCTCCAGACCTGTACACCTGAGTTCCCCATTGCTAGTTTTTTAACTACTGGGACTATCAACAGGCCTGATTCAATACATTCTTTATTCAAAATGATAGTTCTAGCCATTCTTGGCTATTCTTCTTTGATAGAGAATTCCAAACATCCAAACTCCCATGCTGGTTCATTCAATGGTGGAATTACTTTGGAAACATTCCTGAAACCTTGATTCCAGAAGTCAAACCTTGTTTCGACCTATTCAAACAATATTACAAACCTTCAGAAAAAGAAAAAAGATTTAATCCTTTTCTCATTTTCTGTACCAAATTCTTCATTCCCTGGGTATGTGTATGGTATTTTTCTCACAGCATGCAGCAGGATGGACAAACAATCCTTACCAGGAGATATAAAGTCAAATTGTGGGATTCATTCCTCTATAAAGAGAAAATCACTTACAGAAGGTCAACAATTGGCTAGTCAAGTATGATTCACTTCGATGCCCTAAGGAGACTATAATTTTTCTAGTACAGAAGTCATTTATAATGCCAAAACTAGCTGGTACACAAACTGAAGAAGAATTCTACTAGACGATCCAACAGCTTCTGGACAACAGAACTTCCTCTTCCAAACAAGGATCCTCCAAGCCTGAAGACTCTTCCAGTAGTTTAACCTCTTCTGAGCCTATCATTGACTTAGGAGATGACTACTTCGGCAATAGTGGATTCTAGTATTTTGTAAATAATACTTTACTGTATTTATATTTTATATTATTTTTATATTCTGTATTGTTAGTATTTACTTTTGTATTTACTTGTAAAAAAAAGTAAAAGTTAGAAGTCTGCAGAATTATGTATACCTCTTTCTTTTCAAACTACAGCTCGCCCGTGAAAGAATCTCCAACTCTCCCATATGAAGCCAGTCCCCACTTCATATGCAGCTACCTACCTGCCACTCTATGTGCAGCTACCTACCTACATGTCTGCCAACCACCAAAAGTAGGCTCATTATTCAACTCTAGTATGTGATGCCAGCTAACTTTCATAGCATGTGATGCCAGCTACCTCTCCCAACTCCAGCTGCCTCCTGCTATAAAAAGACTCCTCCTGCATCATATCAAGGGGTTGCAAACTTCAGAGAGAAATAAATTAGATAAATTTATGTTCTTTCTTTCTGTAATCAAACATTGTACTGAGTGATAGAGAGATAACCTTTCCTTTCACTTATACAAACTTGTAATCGTCGGCTAAGATTGTACTCCTTATAATTATTTTATAAAGGTATAGTTTTAGCTTTCAAACTTGGTTCTAATTTAATTTTTGCAAACTTAAGTATGCTCTGTGCTTGCCTCTAGTGGGATCTTGCACATCAGAAAACTTATATTGTTTTATACTGTGCTCAATCTCTTCTTCTACTCCTTTCTGTGTATGGTTATCTGTCTGGGCTTCCTCTGAGCCATACACCATTTTTATTCTGAACGGTACCTGTATGGAGCATTCCTCTAGGCCGTTCCTATTTTCAAACTTTCTTGACAGGGTGCTTTGTGTACATGCATTTTGCATCTACTGCATTCATCCTATATACTGTCATTTTTCTTGCAGGGTGCTTTGTGATCATTCATCATCTGCATCTGCATTAAAACAAATAAATTTTAATTAATTTAAACAGTAACTATTTTCACTGTACATTTCTGTGCACAAACTGTTTTAATCTCAACAACACTTATTTTTACTGCTCAAACTTCCAAACGGTTTTACATACCTACCCTCTTATTGTGGATACCCGCTTCGTGGCCTTCATGCTCTGGCTGGTTTAACGAAACAATAAGGTAGGCTGCATAAATCTTCACTTTTCTGCATTCTTCATTTCAAACTATCTTGTTTCTGATCCTATCTCCTTCTGGTATATATACATATATATATATATATATATATATATATATATATATATATATGCAAAAACCATACAAATATTGTCTACCTACCGTTGTGGATCCTCTCATCAAAGCCATTCACTCATACAACATAACACCTGGAACAACACATTTCAAGTTTGCAACATTAGCATAGCAAAAAAACAGGGAAGATCTCCAAAACTCAGATTTAAGCTTATCAATGAACTCAACAACATCCTAAACCAATCATTTACTCAACTTAAACCAATTAGATCAAGAATCAGACAGAATCAGCAATAGAGAGAGCATGAAATCCAAACACCTAAAAGTCCCATGAAATGCGTCTAATGATACAGAGAGCATGAACGATAAAATTTCACTAACATAAACGATGCACTATTTACCCATCCAGGCAAGTTCACTTCCACCTGCCACAGGAAAACCATTCCCCAATATTCTCCCACGATTCAACATACCTCACTCCACAAAAAAAAAATGATACAGTTAAACACTAACAACAAAAGGACAAAGATAATATGGGAATCTCAATTCTTAAATAATACAAATCTGCAAAGAGCCCACTCCAGTATCACTAGATTAAAATCTCTTGTGAGAAATTCTTTTCGTATTCAACAAACATAAATACAACATTAACCAATTAATTAAAACAAACTCAATCAATTAAATAAACATAAAATAGAAAATCAAATATAAAAGATGAATGAAAATAGTACCTTATGTATTAAATTTTTTTATTGATTGATTAGTAATTGTAAAGAGTGAAGAAAATAGGGTTTTGATATGTGACTGAAAAAATAGATTCATAAGTGAGTAATAATTTTTAAATAATAAGGATACAACAGTCAATCTAATAAAAAAATTTAAAACCTAACAACTGAGCATGTTCAGTAGATATTTTAAGTCAAAAGTTTTAACTTTATTATTTTAAGTACTTTTTAACTGAATTAAATAATTTAAGTTGGGCCCATTTTGGGTTATCAAACCAACTTAAAATAATTAAGTGATGAATATATTATTTTTCAGCATTAAGTGGTGTTATCAAGCAAATCCTAAATATTAAATTATTATTAGTTTGATTTTCACTATATATAAAATTGGTGGTGGAGATGCCTCCTATTTTGCAGTTTGTTTTTAATCAACAGTCCAAACAGTACTACTCGTCTTTTTCTTCTTTTCCTACAGTACATGTTTTTAGTATTTATTTATTTATTTATTTTGACAATTCTATTAAAATTCCTAAAGTTCGTATGTTTATAGAAGTATACATTTGTATTTCTGACATGTATAAAATAAATATAAGATGTTTTAATTCTTTTGTTTATCTCCCATCAGATTAAAAAAAAAAAACACATTCTATTAATTAAATATAAAATATTTAAAATATGTGTTATATATTTAAAACTTGAATATAAAATTATCACTGTAAGCATAAATTTTTACTTAAATTAATTAAAGTATTTTTTAACAGTTAAAAAAGTAATCTATCATTTAATGTTCAAAATGAAAATATTTAGTGAAATTTACTCTAGAGACGAAATATTATTTAGTGCAAAAGACTCCAATATAAAATGTTACCTTTATACATGCAATTTAATGAAATCACGTTAATCATTTTATCCCTCACCAAGAATTGTTAACTGGGTCTAAGTAATTAAAGCAAATGATCAATTACTCCCATATCATCTTCCATTGTAAGAAATAAAAGTGCATATATTTCAAACTATAGAAATAGAAGTACTAAATATACTAAACCGAATAAATGCATAAATGATATTTAAACTTTTTAATTTTTACTATTTTTGTGTTTGAACTAATTTTGTTTACAATTAAATGTATGAATGGATAAATTTTTTTAAAATAAGTTAAAGTATTTATGTATCTTATTTTCAATAGTATATTGGATTAAATGTCTTTTTCTGAATTAAACTTCATTTTCTTATTTTTAACGTAAAAAAAAAATATTTTTTCTTTCACTTGTATATATCAAATTTTTGAAAGAGATATATACTTAATATTATTAAATAAAACCAAAATTATAAAATAAAATTTGAACCATTATTATTGAAAAATAAAAATATTTAATTTCTTTTCAAATTTAAGTGAAAAGAGTAAAATATACAATTTAACTAAAATAAAATAAAAATAAAAAATTAATTATTAAAATTAAAAAATAAATTAAATAAAATAATTTTCAGTAAATAAAAAATTTAATTTGACTAAAATCATAAGATAAAAAATTAAATTCAACTAATATGATTAATAAAATAAAAAAAAAAGAAATATTTATTTTTCTATTTTAGTTTGATAAATAAAAAAATTTTATTCTACTAGTTTTTAGAAAAATAATTAGAATAAAAAAATGAAAATTAATATAAAAGAAGTGTGTTTAAGTCAATAAATTGTTGAAAATAGGGCACATAAGTACTTTAATGTATAAAATTTGTTAGAGATACTATTTTAAAAAAAATTTTCCGATTCAGACACTTAATTATAAAAAAATTTAATTCAAACATCAAAATAGCAAAAATAAAAAAGTTTAGACATCATTTATGTATTTATCTCATAAAAATAAAATAAATTAGCTAGTATGCATATATTAGACACATGCATTTACTATATATATGCCAGTGGGAAAATATTTGAATGTTTTAAATATATAAGAAGGTTAAATAATTTGATAAATTAATATATTATACAATAGTGATAATTTTTCACAAATTATATATTTTAAAAAATAATTCTAAATTTTGAATTTTAAACCTTAACAAGGTGAATAACCATCATTATCAAAAACGTGAATAAATTCAAATTTTAAACCATCAGGCAAGTCTATCAAAAGCAATTCTATCAAAAGGCTTAATTACCACAACAGTCATTAGGCCTTTTTATTTATTTATTTAGTCATGGAGAAATTGAGAAATGAATTTTTTTTTTTTTTTCATTCCAATATTGCTGCGTTCAAATACCTGAATAGTAGACCAAAGACCTTATATTTTAGTTAATAATTTCTGGCAGCCGCCATTATATATTTAAAAAATATTAAGTTAAATTTATGTTATTTAACATTTATTTTATAAAAAGCATAAAACTAATTAAAATTAAAGGCAAGTAAATTTTTTATTTTTAAAAAACTATTTAATTAATTTATAATTCTTATTGTATTAAAACTATTTAATTAATAAATTTAAATTATTTTATTTTATTTATATTTTAAAATAATTAAACAAAATATATTAATTTACAAATTATGCACCGTACAAATTCACAACTAATATATATTTATAACTAAAAAAAAAACTTATTTCTATACTAGGAGTATATAAGAGTGAGGAAATAATATCATTCACAGGTAAAAATTATCTTTTGAAAAATTAATGTCAGGTATGTTGAATTATTTTATTAATTTTCTTTTGGGGCCAAAGGTGTAAATTAGACCCCTCTATTATGCACAAAGTTCGTATTGGATCTTTTTTTTTTGAGTCATTCTACTGTGCAAATGTTTGCATCGATACAAATGAAACTATTAACCATTAGATTAATTGTCATTTAATTGTAACCATTGATATATTTTACAGGTATTGATACACCAAGATAATCAATGGTTGTAATCAAATAAAAACTAATCTAGCGGTTGTAATTTTATTTGTACCGGTGCAAATATTTACACTATAGCAAAAGCCCTTTTTTTTTAGTCTAATTAGAAATTTTTCTTATAAAAATATACCATATTGTATCCTTTCTTAAAAACTTTATAATTAAGTCCTACAAATTATAGAAACATTTAATTTTAATATTTAACTAACTGAAAATTATCTAGATTATCAAATAAAATTGACAATTTTTTTAAGAAAATATATAATCTAATTATAAAGTTTTAAAAATTTTTAAGCTTATAGAATAATTTTTTTAATTTTTATTTGATTTTTTATAAATTTTAAAAATTTAAAATATAAAAACATTACATTAATAAAATTATAAATTTTTAAAATTTAAAATTTAAAAACATTACATTAAAAAAATTCATCAATTTTATTCATACATACATATAAAAAAAATCATCAATTTTATTTATAAATTTAATATTAATAATTGAATAACAAAATTTTATTATCAATTTACTTTTAGAGGGTTAACTAATGAAAATTTATTTATATTGATTAATAAAATTGATAAATTTTTTTAAAAATATACATCGCTTGATTATAAAAATATTTGAAATTTTTATGTTTATAAAAAAATTTAAGAGGTTTTAAGAAATTCAAAATTTTTAAAATTTATGGCCTAATTAATTATTTATTATTGTGAAAAATTAAAAAATATTTAAAAATAAAATATCACGCAAAATTTTGTATTTTTAGCATTTTATGAATTATATATGGATTATGGATAGACATGGATAGATTGATGTTTCGGTGTGATGTTAAAACCGAAGTATTTGCCTTATTTTTGTGATGCGGGAGAGACTAACTCACACATTAGTTTTGTTATTTGTTGACTTTTCTTCATTAATTATATATATATATATATATATATATATATATATATTGTTAAATCTGAATGAAACATACCCTATGTAATTAGACCTCAACTAATAATTATTAATTATAAGAAAATACGAATAATAATTAGACATCATTCTTTCATTAATAATAATAATAAAACCTTTAGAATCACCTCAAAAAGATTTATTCTAACTCGACCTAATTTCATAATAATTTTATATTTTCCAAAATATAAAGTGCTATGATATTTTAAATTTATTTTTAATAAATTAAAATTATTAATAGTAATTATTCTCTATTATTTGTATGATTTACATAATGATTAAATATTTGTTTTAAAGTGTCAAAAATTAAGTCTAGTATCAACTCCAACGTAGCTTTTGTTGTTTAAATAACATTTATTTTAGGTTTACAAATAGACAAAAAGAGAAAGGAGGAGATAAATATTTTCATTTCTTTTAAAACAACAACATTTAAAGAATTAATGAATATAAGATTTTGTTCTGTTTCATGATTGGCAATTATGACAAAATTGATTGGTTCTACGAAATTTTCATGTAGTGTGTTGCAATTGCTCCATAATTACCCTAATTAATTTACTTGTTTATATATATATATAGTAGCAGCCCTTTTCAGCGTAATTGTCTTAACTAGTCAAGAATTTTTTTCATTGAAAATTTATAGTTGCCTATCTTTACCACACCGGTCCAAGCAAATATGTTTTTGGCTTTTCGTTATTATTATTATTATTAAATAATAATAACAGTAACACCAATCAACTCGCTCCAGGACCATGCTAATTCTTTTGAATAGTGTTTGACTAATGTTTATATATATTTATATTTTTGAGCTTGAAAAAATTTACAAGTAGTCTTTACATATTACTACAGGTTGGAACCATGTGATAATTTCATGTAATTTTCATTTTGATAAAGCAAATTTTGGAGATTTGAAATTCAATTTTGTTGTGCTAGCTAGCTATGTATTAATAAATTAATTAATAATTACCCTTTATCATGAAAAAGACTGCATATATATATATATAAATAAAGTCTATGTGACTAGTAAAAACTGAAAATATCAATTGTAAGAAATAATATATATATATATATATGTGTGTGTGTGTTAACTTTTTTCATTATATCCAAAGTTTTATATTAGTAAATTTTTATCTATATTTCAAGATTTATTTGTATTAGTTGTATTTTTTTAAAAAAAATACTATAAATATATTGATAAATAACTGTATTGTACTTAATTGTATTATTTTTAATACTCAAAATTTTATAAATAAAATATATTTTTATAAAAATTAATTTATAATTTGAACAAATAAATAATAAATTAATAGTGAGTATGACATTTTAAAAAATCTAAAAAAAATAATTTCATTTATAATAGTTATTGAACATATAAACAACAATGTCAGTAGATGATTTTACAATATTAATCAACTACTAACTAACAGTTATCAGCTACCAGCAATAATTTAAACAAACAAGCTCTTATAAGGTATTTTGGTTCATCTAATTCGGGTAAATAATAGAGATTTCTTCAAATAACTAAATTTATAGGTGCTTGATGAAATTTAAAAATCAACATTTAATAATTATTTTTATCCAAAACAGATACTACAGATTTAATTAGTTTTATTTTAAAGTTTATCCCTATTAGCTCATAGCTAATTTGCATTTTTTTATTTAGACTATATTACTTTTATTAAAAATATCTAATAATATATAATTAATTTTTTTATAATTCATAATAAAACAAGTATTATCCTAAATTATAATTATGAATAAATTAATTATAATATTTATATCAATATTTTAAAAAAATTATTTAAGTAAGATTTATATTTAAGACTCATTTTTAAATAATTTATATTAATAATTTTAATAATACAGAAATCAAATATAATAAATTATTGTGTATTATACTATATACCATTTTTAAATAATTTATGTATCTAAATAATATCATAAAAAATATATAAAATTATATTTAAAAATAAATTATACTCTTAATGGTCATTTGATATACAAACACTAATAACTAATAGAATTTTACTAAAAAAATTATATTTATATCAGTTAATGGCTGCCTACAACAACTACTAACTATAAGATGCTATAAATTGTAAATTCAAATAAATCATTAGTCAACCATCTTTTTTCAAATGTAAGGTGATATAAGCAAATTTAGTCTCTTAAATTTTTAACTTATTCTGATTTTTTTTTTATTTGAAACAACTTAATCTGAAATTTTTAAACTATTGATTAACTTATTAATAGTTTACGTGCAAATTATATGGTTTTAAACTAACAAAAATATTTTATATGTAAAAGTAGATATGGTTGCGATAAGATAAAACAGATATTAGGTAGAAATAAAAGATGAGAATGATCATAGAAGATATTGTTTTTAACATAGGGCATGTTAATCATGTGCCCCACCAATTAGTTAAAATATCTAACAATTTTTTTTTTTTTAAGTTGGAGCGAGAGAAGGTAAAAATCGATCCATTGACTTATATTATTAATGTTTTGAAATAAATTATATCATTCACCTATTTAGTTTTAATAATTTTTTTATATGATATTGAATAGACCAATACTATAATACTTCTTCGTTTAAGGTAGTTTCACAAAGATTAATAATTTTATTAAATAGACATAATTATAGATGCAAATGACTATATTATCCTCTTTTAGAAAGACCAAAAGTTTATACCAATCAAATTCTAAAATCAAGATATTGGTAAAGTTGAAAAAAAAAATTATTTTTTATTAGCAATCTAAACAAGTCATTTGAAGTGAATAAATTCTATTTTTTTAAATGACAATTAGAATAGAACTGAGAGAATAATTTACTTTAAAGCATTAATATGTGAAGAGTTCAATTTTTTTTTTCCGTCAATATATTATATATATATGTATATAACCTTTCTGGTGCCCCAATATCATAGAAGACACGTTCATCATGTGCCCAAGTTAATTAAATTTTTTTTTTTTGAACAACATCAATTATAGCATTCATTTCAAGAGGTACAAGACTAGGTAAAATCCAGTACAAATCTGAAGAGGTTGTGAAACTCTCAACCTAACCAGCTTCAAAAAAAAACACATATAGTAAATAATTTTAAAACCTTAAATAAAAGGAAAAAACTAAACATATAAACCAAGAAAAACACAATTAAAACTACTATAAGAGCTGAAAAAACAAAAACAAAGATACATAGCTCTTCTATAACCTGTGGCCAGAAAAAAATCAGCGTTGCTAATTTGTGTATAGACCGTCCTGTCCTTGATGGTTGAGAAATTTCGATTTTACCCTTCATCAGGATCAGAGATGAAGCTCTCACAAGCATCACCAATCTTGGACAGCTTGAGTATGGCAGTTGCCACGTTTTAGTTTAGTTTTTTAAATATTATTATCTTTCCGCGCATTATATACCACGTGCACAATTTTATAATGGTAACTACGTTGGAACATCTCTGTTTCTTTATATAGGAATTTTATTAAAGGATTTAAAGTAAGACAATAAATGAGCATAATAATTCAGAACTAATCAAAATTCGATTTAGTAAAAAAATTATTTGATAAAAGATGTGAACATTAAATATACAGATTAAATTTTGATTGTTCATCTCCTAACTCTCTCCTTTATAGTAGGAAATTAAATCACTTCAACCTAACTCAAAAAAAATTATTTAAATTTGCACATTAAAATTCCATTAGTAAATACCTCACAGTTTAAATTATATAAAACTCAATTTATAAAATTCATGAATAATTTAAAATAAAAATTTGCGAGCTAACTCTTAATTATACTATGCCAATATTTTGATATTAAATATAAATATATAAATTTTTATTTATAATAGTAATATTTAAATATTTTATTAGAATAAAACTATAATTGTAATAAATAGCTTCTTTCTATTTTAATGAATATTTATAATTTATAATTTATATTTTCTAAATTTATTTATATTCAATTTAAATTCATGAATAGTTTGCATTTTATACATGACATAGTGAGTTTGGCTCGTTAAGGAATGAATCAAACTCAAACTAGTCAGAACTAGACTCAATCTGACTTGTTTACACCATGTAATTGAAAATAAAATTTTATTTTAAAATTAAAAAAGAAAAGAAAGTATATATATTTTAAATAAAATGCAAAATTTTAGATTATAAGCATAAATAAAAAAATTTATAGAGAAAATTTCAGTGAGGTATTAGAGTGGCAAAGTATTAGTTTTGTTAAGAACTAAATTAAAATAAAAGCAATTTATAAGAAAAGTCATAATATAAAAACATCTAATACCAAAATTTAGGAGGCTATAATGAAAAAATAATATTTTGCACGATGGTTTTGACACCTATTTACAAAAATCTTTGGATTGATGGTTCCACCGTAAATTTCACAGTTCCTATAAATTCATGTTGAATTTTATACTAAAACCATTATAAAGTATAGCACAACTCAATTAAAATTATACATAAGTTACAGAAGTAGTGGACAACATACCTATTCCATCTTATACTTAGAACTCTTCCATAATTTGAAAAATCATGGAAGTATATCTCTTCCATACCTATTCCATCTTATATTTATAATAACTTAGCCATAAAATATGACTAAGTTATGCAAAATCATTCATTTTATTGAATTTATAAGTTCAATATAGAATGGTACCTATAAGGTTAAATAACAATGATAAAATTTCTTATAAATTAATACATATACCAGCACCTAAATTTGGGACAACTAAAGTGAATACGAAAATCTGATGATAATCACAAAAATACTAGAAATAATACAAGAAAAACAACAACTTGATAGTGATTCAAACTAGAAACAATTACATAACTAACTTACTTTTAAAAGTCATTCATACAAAATACTCTCTCATTTGTAATTAATTACGGGAGTACCATTTTCTTTATTTGGCTTTCAAGTTTGCCCCCTTTTTTTATTCCCTGTTTGACTGCGTTTTTTTGCTGTGTCTTTCTTTTTTTATTATTATTTTCTTTTATTTTTTCGATTCCTCATTTTTTCATTTCTTTTTTCTTTTTATTTTTTCTCTTCTTTTTCTTTTTTCATTTCTTTTTTTTATTTTATCTTCTTAATTATTTTTTCTTTTCTTTCTCCTATTCCTTATTTTTTCGTCCTTTTCTACTTTTTATTATT
>CATIWO010015106.1:0-19540 GCA_949673435.1 Macaranga tanarius | reverse complement strand
TCATTCATAATCACAATAGTAAAGGAATGTATGTTCAATGCATGAGTTAGTATTCAGATGACATTCCTCACCCATAACCTCACACTTAGCTTCATAGCTATTTTCCTCACAATTCAATCATATTCAAATGGCCATTAAGTGAGACTATCCACCCGACTCAATCTCATTCTCACATATCTTTTATGGGTAGCTATACGCCCGGCTCACCTTACCCATTTCACATATTCAGTGTGGACTATCCACCCGGCTCAGTCCCACTATCACACATTCTCACAAGTCCTCACATATTTCACTTTCAAGTGAAATATAACACAATAAATTTCCAATTAATTGTATCTCAATATGCCAATATAATCACAATTCATCAATATTCATCAAAAGCTCATTCTCAAAATGCAATATACATAATTATGGTGTTTACTACCCCATACATATACATCATCATTTACTAGCTTTCTCACTATATTACCAATTCACAAAAGGGTATAACTCATTCCACATTATTGTACTAATCGTATGTATATTCAATCAATTCCAATATAGGAATACATTCTATTAAGTATATGGGCTAAGTATATATACACAACATGTATACATAGTTACTTACCTCCAAGTGCTTCCTCCTCAAAAAGGGTCCTTCCTTTAATTATAAGTGATTTCCTTTCTTTTGTCACTCCCTACACAATTTTATAAGCCAAATCAACAAGCACACATCAAAATTGACCCTAGCCTTACAAAGTGCACAAATAGCTTAAAGTTTAACAAGACCTAAACATATATACACAAGTCTAATAACCCTAAAATTACTACCAAAGCTAGGGTTATGTGTCTATAATAAATTCCAATTGGAATCATTTAATTAGGATATATGTGGAATTAATTATGGATTTTAAAATCCATCCAGCCAAAATAGGGGACTCACAGGAGCAAGAAAATGTCTGGCCCTTGACCCATTAAAACGACAGAATCAAATTAAACTCAAAACACAAAAGTTGAAGAGGATACTTTGAAGTTTCCAAAACATCAAACGTTGCACAAATCAGAGCTATAAAGCTCAAGATATGGCAATCACAATGGGACTGAAAAATAGAGGAATAGAAATATGAAATTGACAACATTCAAACTCAACTTTAAACAACATAATACATAAGCAAAGCTTACCAAATTGATGTTTCAATATAATATAGGTCTCCTAAGGCTTCTTAATCCTCTTGTTAACTAGCCAACATAAGATCAAACTCTCTTAAAAATAATCAAGAACACTCTCTTCTCTTCTACCAATACACACGCCAAACTTAAATGTAACCCAAAACTCTACTCCACATGTCAAGAAAATAATATACATGAATAGTATATTTAAAATCACGAGTGTTACAACCATCATAATTAGTATAAACAGGCGTCATATGATAATTATCAAACTTCTTAAGAAGTCCCTCTATGTAATAATTTTGTGACACCATAATACCACTATCATTCCTTATAATTTTAATACCTAATATCACATTAGCCTTTTGTGACACCATAATACCACTATCATTCCTTATAATTTTAATACCCAATATCACATTAGCCTCTCCCAGATCTTTCATGTCAAAATAAAAAGCTAAAAATTGTTTAGTATTAAGTACTACATCAAGACAAGTACCAAAAATAAGCATGTCATCAACATAAAGACTTATGATAACACATTCATTATTGGTTAGCTTAGTATAAACATATTTATCCACTCCTACTGAAGAAAAATCATTTCTTATTAAGACATAATCAAATTTCTCATGCCACTGTTTAGGTGCTTATTTTAAGCCATACAAAGATTTTTTTTTTAATTTATAAACTTTATTTTCTTGACTAGAAATAACAGACCCCTTAGGCTGTAGCATATAATTCTCTTCTTCTAAATCACCATTTAGAAAAGCAGTCTTTACATCCATTTGATGTATCACGAGTTTATGAATAGAAGCCAATGCAATCAAAACACGGATTAAAGCTATTCTTGTTACTGAAGCAAATGTATCAAAATAATCAATGTTTTATTTTTGTATAAAACCTTTTGCAACTAATTTTGCTTTGAGCTTTTCAATTGACCCATCATGTAGGAATTTTCTTTTAAAAATCCACTTGCAACCATTTGGTTTTGCTCCTGAAGGTAAATTAACCAAAACCCATATTTGATTTTACATAATAGAATCAAGTTCAAGTTTAATGTCTTCTTTCCAAAATGGTGTATCAGAAGAAGAAATGCTTCAGAGTAAGAAATAGGACTATTATCAACAAGATAAGTGTAAAAATTATTTCCAAATGAAAACTCCTTTCTCGATCTCTTACTCCTTCTAAGATTTTCATCTAAATCTTCAGAAGCATTATCAATTATAGGTGCATTATGCTCTTTTTCAGAAAGTGGATAAACATGTTCGAAAAACTCAGCATTTTTTATTTCAGTAATAGTGTTACGTTTAAGAGAATCACTTCTCAAAATAAGAAATCTATAAGTTACACTATGTTCAGCATAACTAATGAATAAGCAATCATAAGTCTTCGATCCTATTTTCCATTTTTTAGGATCAGACAATATAACCTTGGCTAAGCACCCCTACACTTTCAAATATTTGAGGTTAGGAGGATAACCTTTCCACAATTCATAAGGTGCATTGCCAATTTTCTTATATGGAATTCTATTTTGTAAATGATAAGCAGATAAAATAGCCTCTCCCCACAAATTATCAGGTGCAGATGAACTAACCAATATGGCATTCATCATTTCTTTTAAAGTTCTATTTTTCCGTTCAGCTACACCATTTGACTCATGAGAGTAAGGAGGAGTAGTTTCATGAATTATTCCTTCCTTTTCATAAAAGTCATTATACAAAACATGTTCTCCACCTCTATCTGATCTGACCCTTTTAATTTTCTTATTAAGTTGATTTTCTACTTCTGCTTTATATAATAAAAACTTATCAAATGCATCATCTTTATGCCTAAGCAGATAAACTTTCGTATATCTAGAATAATCATCAATAAATGTCACATAATATTTAATGCCACCTCTAGTCATGGTCTGTTTTAAATCACCTAAGTCAGTATGAATCAAATCTAATTAATAGTCTAGATTCTCTACTAACAGGTGCACATGTTTTCTTGGTTTGTTTAGTCTCAGTACATATGTTACATTTTTTAAAGTTATTCTTATTAATATTAGAAATTAGGCCTAAAGATTGCATTTTATTGATATATGACATACTAACATGTCCTAATCTAGCATGCCAAATATCATAAAAATCAACCAAGTAAGCAGAAAAATATGCATCATTATTCATTTTAGAAACATTCAGTATAAATAAACCCTAGTTGCAATATCCTTTCTCAATAAATACATCATTTTTGGTCATCATGATTTTTTCAAATTCAAAAGAGACCTTAACCGCAACTTTCCCTAACAGTGCAATAAAAATTAAATTAGCTCTAATATTGAGGACATGTAATAAATCACTCAAGACCAACGTCTTGCCAGAGGTGAGTTTGAGCATAACTTTTCCTTTCCCTAATACTCGAGCAGTGTAAGAATCACCAAGATAGACCACTTCATTTTCATCCCCTATAGGTGCATAGGAGGCAAAAGCATTTCTGTTCGCACAAATATGTTTAGTAGCTCTAGAGCCTACTATTCAGTCCTTAGTAGTGGCCACCAGATTCACTTTAGAAATCATAGCAATAATCACATCATCATCCCCTTCAACTAAGTTGGCCTTTGTTCTATGAGGTTTTGCATTTCTGGTAGTGTTTTGTTTAGCTCTTCTCCTACACCATGGATCATGATGAACTGGTTTGCCATAAATAACGCAATACCCTCCATTTTTCTTGATTTTAGAGTTAGCAACTTTCAGGGATTAATTGGGCTTAAAAGACTTTTGATTATACCTTTTTTGGATAGGTTTTAAAGTGGCCTTATCTTGTACCAAATTTGCTTTGGTTGATAATTCCTTTGCCTTTGCAGTTTTTATTTCCTTTTGATTAGTGTCTTCAATCAAGATGTGTTAGATTAGCTCTTGCAGTGTCATCTTTTTCTCTTTGTGTTTTAAATGCTTATTCACATACTCCCATACTTCAAAATTTGATTCCGATTTTGGTGTAGTGAATGCCCAAGATACGCCATACATGTCAAGCAATGAGTGAATTCTGTCTTTCCACCTTTTAAAATTTTCTCCAAAAAATATTTCAATATTTGAGACATTAGG
Organism: Macaranga tanarius; assembly: GCA_949673435.1. Classification (NCBI taxonomy): domain Eukaryota; kingdom Viridiplantae; phylum Streptophyta; class Magnoliopsida; order Malpighiales; family Euphorbiaceae; genus Macaranga; species Macaranga tanarius. Next base: position 15,305 of record CATIWO010015106.1, on the reverse strand, counting down.
AAACGGCTTCGCATACGTGGGAATGACTGAAGGCAGAATAGTAGGGCAGGAGGCATTAGTAGCAGTAAGGACGCCATTGGAATAGTTGGCAGTAGTAGTAATGGAGCCCACAACAAGAACAAACGAGCCCTCAACATCGGATGGAGCAGTAGTAGTAGCAGTACCATTAGGATCCATGATAAACCCTTTAGATTATTGTAAAAATTGCACAAAATAAAGCTTGAATCGTGCGACAGCACTGCCCTAAAGGGTTTATTTTAGCCCTCCCATGATAAAACAAGCCTTCTCTGATTTATTAGAGGAGCAGGAACCACCGTATATAAACTCAGAACATTAGGTTTATTTGTAATGATATAAAGCAATGGAATCTCCCATCTGTAGAGATAGGATTTATTTATAGTGGTAGAAAATTATGAACGTTAGAAAGTGGTTCCTAAAATCAAGAAGAAAATATCATAACGTTTGGTTGATATCAGAATGTGGCATAAAGATCGGCATAAGAATATATGAGTTTTTTATTTAATAAAATTCAAAGTGCTAAAAAGTAGGTTTTCTAGGTAGAAGCTTTCATCATGTGGGAAAAAATTAATTGGGCCAAAAATAAAATAGAATAGGAAAGATCGGGCTTCGTACCAATTTTGCCTTCAAACACAATCTTATGTGCGCGAGACTTCCCCTTTGTCCCCTTGTTTACAAGGCCTATAAAGTGTAAAACAATAGAAACCCATAATATCACTTTTGTCTTTCTAATGTCGGATTTGCAATGTCCACACACTATTAATACCCACAATAGATTATTAGCAATTAAATAAAGCATTTTTCTTTATTCCCTTCCCATCATGGACACATGAATTTTTTTCATTGTCCAAGATTTGAAACCTTGGAAATTTCTAAAAATTCAGGGTATGGCATATGTTTGCTTACATATTTGAATTCTATGCATAAAATAACCTAGTAATTAACTAAATTATTGAAAGACGGGAATGGAAAATAACAACTAACCTATAAAGGGGAAAAAGGGAGCATTTTAGAAACCATTTCTTTCTCTCTTACAAATAGAATTTCACCTAATTTAATATTTTATGGTTTGGAGATTTTTTTTTAAAAAAAACTAATTTTTCAAATTAGGAAACAGATACAATCCAAATAAGAAGAGCCGTGGAAGCTAAGCTGAAAAAATTATTGATTATTTCAAGGGAAATGAAATAGGTCATTTGGCTGGAAGGTATACCCAAATTTTACATTAAATTTTTTTATTTTTTTAAATAAATTGGAACTTTTTTTTTAACAAATTAGACTTAAATTGGACCTTTTGAGTACAATTAAATCTAATAACTTTTTTTTAGTATAATTAAGTAATATGAATTAAAAAAATTAATTTTAATAGTTAATTAACCAATAAAATTGATAAATTTTTTAAATATATATATAACCTAATTATAATGTTTAAAAATTTTTAAATCCACACAAAGATTTTTTCAAAAATTTTCTTGAATTTTAAAAACCTTATAATCAAGTGATATACATTTTAAACAAAATGACCAATCTTATTCGTTAATATAAATAGCAAATTGATAATAGACCTAAAATTTGATTTTAACAGTTGAATTAAAAAATTTAATTTAATTCAAAAAATTTTTAATTCAACCATTATTTAAAATTTAATTTTAACGGTTAAAAATTTTATTTGATTAAAAAAAATTTTATTCAACTGTTAAAATCAAAATTTGAGTTAATTATCAATTTTCTATTTATATTAACGAATAAACTTGGTCATTTTTTAAAATGTATATTACTTGATTGTAAAGTTTTTAAAATTTAACAAAAAATTTTAAAAAAAGTATTGTGTAAGTTTAAAAATTTTTAAAACTTTATTATATATATATATATATATATATATATATATATATATATATATATATATATATATATATATATTATCAATTTTCCATTAAAATTAATTTTTTTAATTTATAGGATTTAATTGTATTCATAAAAAGTTAGAGGATTTAATTGTACTCACAAAATATCCAATTTCAGCCAAATTTGAAAAAAAAAAATTCCAATTTGACTAGAAACATGAAAGTGCCCAATATGAAATTAGGGCAAAGTCCAATTTGTACCTATTTACCAAATAAAAATTTAACAATGATCTTTAGATTGTTCGAATGAGTTATGTGAGCCTTTTATAAGAACACAAAAGCAAAAGAGTTAATTAAGGTTTTTATTATCAGGTCAGGGTGATAACAAGATCAAGAACAAGTTCTAATCCTTTTAACTTATTAGATTTGTATCTAATAAGAGAACTAATCCTAATCTAAATTAAAAAAAATGAAAACTAATTAGTGGACTTTATAATAGGCCTATGCCTCAACATCCAAAGTCCAAAACAAATTTTAGGCCAATGTAGATAATATTCCTATTATCTGACTTGAAGGCCTATTGGAAAGGAAGATCATGTCTTAATGTTGGCCCAAACATCCTCAACTCTTCAATTGGCCCAACTCCTACTACCAAACCCAAGAACCATTCCCATTCACTTATTTCTATTTTGAAAATATTTTTATCGCCCAAACTAATGGAAAAATATTTTTTTGGCCAATTTTCAAAAATTAACTGCTTTCCTTTTATATCACTATAAATAAAGACTTTTCACCTTGGATGCCCCACCACTAATTAAAAAATACTTTCTCTCTTAAGCTTTGCTTTCTCTCTCAAGGTGACTTCTGGCGACCTCTACTACGGCAGAGTGATTTCAGGCCACCATTGGCAATCTCTGCTTCAATCCAGACTTCAAAGCTTCAAGTGAGACTTCCCAATCACTAGCTTAATTCCTTGTACAATTATGCATTGCATATTATATTAATTATTTTGCTCCCCTAGTTAACATATTGAATCATACACTAACAATGGGAAAATCCAAAAGATCCACCGCCTCTATAATCGGCCCAAGCATCGACCCCTTAGCCCGACTGGAAAGGGTAAATAATTTAATCACGGAGACTATTGTTATTTCTGAGGTACTCATTTGCTTTTCTAACAATCAATGTGTTCTCCTTGGTTCCGTTATAACCAAAGATGACATATTCACTCTTCACTTCATTTCCACTTCTAAGCAAGATGACCCTTTTAAATTAATTAAGCCTAATGGCATGTCCCTCTAGGCAAAAAAATCCTAATTTGGTCTTGGCCTAGTCCATCCAATGAATTTTTAGTATGGCTAGCTCGTATTGAACCTAGTTTTAGCCAATTATGGAAATAAATAGGCATCTATAACTTATTCAAATACCAATACCAAATTTCTAATAAATAAATCACGTATGCCCTTTCTCTATTTTGGTCTCAGTCTTCCAATATTTTCAAGTTTAGATAGTATAATGATAATTACTCTATACAATCTTACCATTATGTTTAGCCTTTCACTATTTGGTGATAAAATTAGTCCTCATCTTAAGGCTGATTGCTTACCATATAATATATCCTTTAAAAAAGAACATGTTAGTTGTGGTATTTTTATTAAAATGAATATATAATCGTTTACTATCCCTTCCAAGGCCGAACATGTTAGTTTTTTTCTTTATTGGCTCTATAAGTTCATTACCTATCCAAGCTCAATAAAAATTACTAAGAAATTTCTTTTGCTTACTGTCATCTTGGTCAATGGCAAAAAACTAGCCCTTAGCCCCTTTACTTTCAACTAAATTTACCAGGGTATACACATCCTTGCCCCTTCTAATGACCGAATGGACTTTAAGTCTAGAGGTGGTCCTCTATGGATGTTACAACTGTGGTTCTCAGTATATTTTTCTGAGATGATGAATCAGCCTCAAAAGCCTAATTATTAGTCCATTTTTTCTATGTTTCATGGGAAGTAACCTTTAAATGTAAATATGAATCTTTCGCTGAATTTTTCCAAGTAATTTACACTATCCAAGACTAAAATAATTCTTTATTTTATCCCTTTGTTGCACCACACTTTGGTCTTTCCTAGATGTTCCAAGACTTTACAAATGACCGATTTGATACCATATAGGAAACAACCTATAAAAGTATCCTCATAGCTAGGGATCTTTCTTTCAATCTTGATCTTGATCCAAGTAGTAATAAGTGCGGTGTCGAACAATATAATCCTCATTTTATTGCCAAACAATTCAGCCTTTGTCAATCTTCTTCTTTTTCCATCTTCTATTCATACATTTCACCCTTCCATAGCAAAACTATTTTTAATGATTCGGTCTTATATGAGAGATTAGACCAAGTCTTTTCTTATTTGCATAATTCTTCAAACCTTGTATTTTTCCTGTAAACCCTTATAAGACCAAATTATTTAAGAAATTTTGGAATAAGTACTGTGGAATACCTTTAAACTTTCTTAGAATAAAAAACTGAGCTCCATTATTGGAAAATGGCAAATGACAAAGAAATCACTGATCGAGCTTTTTCTTATTTATAGGAATAACCCAAGACTCGAGGTGAGTATATATAAGAAATTCAACCTTTCAAAGTGTTTTATGGTTTCAAATACAGCCACTATAATCAAAAAAGTATAAAGCAAAAGATGGAAGAGGTTTAGGTCGAGTTGATGTGGGAACATTAAGTAGGCAAATACATAAGTTATGTAAAGATTTATTTAAAAACTCATTTCCTAATTCTAGCCGATTTAGATGTATGTAAAATATATTATGTCAATTGGTCACCACCACTTCCTATAGCCCCTTTTAGTATAGCTGGTAGGATCTATACTAAACACAAACCTAGAAACTTAGTGAAGTGGTAGGGATCTATGTTCAAGTTTCTTCATCACTTCCCATTACTATGGTCGAGTCATCTTTCACCTATATATACCTTGATCAGTTAGGTAATTTTCTTTCCTATCATCTTTTACTTAAAATATTTTATTTCTAATATAATCTCACCATTTTACTTTCAGAGGCAATCCCTAAGTCGATCGAAGTTTAAGAAGGCTCTAGTCGACCATTTAAGAAAGCAAAGGCTGTTCCAAAAAAGATAGTTATGAAGCATGGCATTGGCACTTCCAAATTAATGTCCAATCATAAAGCTCACTCTAGCTAACCTTCAACACACATCCCAACTAGTTCTGAACATCACACAAAGGAACATGTTGAAAAAAAGTTAAAATCTGAACAACTTATGACCTAAATACTGCTCCTCATTCGACTAATATCACAAACACTTCTGCTCCTGCTATTATTATTTCATCTCAATCTTACTCTGCCAAAATGTCTAAGGTATTTCTCTGATGACTATAAGCTAATCATTTTTTAAAATTACTAGGACTTATCACTATTTATTTCAAGGATAGAATAGCAATATGCTTGAAAAGCTAAAAGCCTAAATTAATGTTGATTCTGATGAAGACGAGTATGATAACGAGTCAACATCTAAGGGTGAAGAAATTACTAAAAAGATGGGGGCCTCAGATGATGATCAACTTAGGATAAAGATCAAAAGAAAACTTAGGGTGCTCTCTATCTTATTGAGTAATCCCATAATCTTCTATTTAAACTTAGGCTCATAAGAAAAATCTTTCTAGCTCTTTCAATACTTAAGTGACTATGGCCAATCTTCATTTGTCACCGTCGGCCAAAAAGCTACCATTGAGGACCTGTATTCTAGACTTGGCACTCTTAGTGAAAATTTTCAAGATGTTGACACTTTTTAAGAAATTTAGAAGCCAAGAATGAAGGTAATTGCAAACTCAAATTTTGTAAAAAGGATTTTGGCTGATATGAAGGTAAAGGCTGAAGAAAATAATGCAGTAAAGTTAAAGATTAAAAGCATTAAGGTCAAAATAATGAAACTACAGCAACAGTTATCTAAGAAGAGAGAGAAGCTAAAGCCGATAAAGGAAGCTTATGATCAGTGCCTGAAAATGGCTAATCAAATGGTGGAGAATCTTGACACCATTTTGAGTAAGAGGAGAACCCTACGAATACAAGTGAAGAATATGGCAAACAAAGCCAAGGATGTTGAAGCTGTCAAAATAAATGCCATTAAAGCTTTAGAAGAGTTTAATAAAAAATTTAAATTTTAAATCTATAATCAGCCTTTATGCCAATTGAACAATTATGTTGGTATTCGGCCTATGTATGGCTTGAATTTTTCTTTTCAATAATGTTTGGTGATGTAATCGCTCACATAAATGGCCTTGTTTCTTTTGAACAGTAATTTTAGGTCTAACTATTTTTATGCATATTTTGGATGCTTGACCAATTTTACATGCTTGAATAGTTTTTTTTATTTGATAAACAATGTTTTCTCTTGCCAAAATACCATGTTTGCATGCCATATTTTTTTGTCTACTATTTGAATTATAAATTGATCAATCTTATTCATATTTCAAAATAAACCAACATAACAACCTATCGACCAATTTTATTACAAAACTATACAAGTGACAATTAATCAGCCTTGGTATTTAATTGGTCTTATATTTCTATTAACTAATCAATTGATCATATTTATAATCAATCTTCTTATAATTTCAACACTAAACCTACTTCAAAAGACTGATTGAAAAGAATACTACATCTTATACTTTGACTAATCAAGATCATCCCTTAAAGAGGGGTAATACCTCTTTAAGTACTTACCATTAATCAGTCTTTTATGCAGTTCACATTCCAAGCTAGCAAGCTAATATGAACCATCATTCAGTACTTATATAATAATGAAAGAACTTTCCTAATTTGGGCTCCACTTTCTGTATGCAGCATCTTTATAACCAATTGGTAAAACAACTTTCCATACCAAGTCACCTTTTTTGAAAAGTCTTAAAATTTACCCTCTTATTGTAAGCTCGCTCAATATGTTTCTTTTGGATGAGGATTTAGTTATAGGCCCTAATGTAGCACCCTCCAGGTACTACATATAAGTGTCCCAATAACAAACAAATATATGGCACATAATTTTTATTTTAAAGGTATATGTATTATACAAAAACACTTGTTTGATACATTGTAAATACTCAAAATATAAAGTTACATAATTCTAAAATATACATATGAATTCAGTTCAATGTGCTCAAATGCAAAAATTCTTATATGATCATGCAGATGGAGATGTCGATACCAAGCATGCCTTTGACCCATCTAAGCTCACGACTCACCCACTTCAAGCTTTCAATTAACCAGCCTAAAAACCACAATTATAAAGGAATGAGCTTGCGACTCAATAAGCAATTATTAATATAACCAAACATATAGTTCTTCTCAAGAACTAATTAAGGAAAACACATATAATACATTATAACACATCAAAATACAAGAATTTGACATTTAGACTGCGCATGGAAGTCCAAATGACAAAGGTGTAAGTGAGCACTAAAATATTAATCTCAATTAGAGAATCTTAAAAATAGATTCTGGCAAATCTCAAAACATGAAAATTGTAGAGGACTCTTTAACGGTTCTGTATCATCAAACTATGCCTCATTTGGAGGTCTACAGCTCAAGTTATGGTCAAAATATTATAATCCTACTATTGTTGTGCATGATTGTTGCATGGCCGCGCCACTTTTTAGCATGGCTGCGCAAGGGGTATGCATGGCCGTGCAAAAAATTGGCATGACCGTGCCTGATTCGTGCCATTTTTCTCTGGAACCGCACGACCGTGCTAAAATGGCACACGGCCGTGCCTGAAAGTCTACACTCGGCACATGGCCTACGGACCATGTCGCACTCTTTTGGCCATAACTCCCCCTACAGAATTCAGAATTAAGTGATTCAAAAAGCTATGGAAAGCTAACGCAAAGGGCTACAACTTTTATGTAGACATCTGGGCTGAATTCATTTTTATGAATTGACCAAAATGACCTTGAAATGACTAGTGATGTCAAATCATATGAATGTAATTCAATTCAAGCTTCAACATTACATTATAAAACACACTAATCTACACCAAACATCCATTAACATCACAACAAGATTTTTAAACATTCAAACAACATTGTTGGTGTCTCATATACACCAAATTTTATCATTTTAATAACCATCTAGCAAATGCTAGCATAAAATACTTGGGTGCTTATAACTCAATATCTACACCCCAACAATCATCACATATAATTCACAATCATTCACAAGATTTACACATCCATATTCATCATTTCATTACACTTCCATCACTCATTCATACAATATCTCATTCAAAAGCATAAACTTAAAGTATGTATAAATCATCACATAAATTAGTACCCATATGATCACATTCAACAATATATTTGGTACTCATAACTAAATTCACAATAATTCAAGAGTTCATATACAATTCACATCATCATTCTCACATTCAGTTCACATTTAAGATGTATGCAGATATGGTGCTAAAATGCATAATTATGCTTATTAGTAATCCGGACGGAATTCTTAACATACGTCACACATGTTTCTCATAAAGCTCACATTATTCTCTTTCTTTTCTTTTTCTTTTTCTTTTTCTTTTTCATATATTCGTGGCCATTCCTGAGACTCTCTGCCTAGCTCAGTCTCAGATCTCACACGTGCGCGCATATATATATATATATATATATACATAATATGAATGGCCACACTATATATATATATATATATATATATATATAATATGAATGGCCACACCTGAGACTCTCTGCCTAGCTTAGTCTGAGACCGTGGAGCTCAATCTCCATACATAGTTTCCTCACATTTCTCAAATCAATACATATGCATATATTTCATCATTTCGTATTCAACCATACCACGTCAAGTGGCTTTCACAATTCAATATATCAAATTTTGCATATGTACAATTATATCATCATAATCCAACATCCCATTCATTTTTCTCATCGTGAATCACAATTCAATTTTCTCATAACAATACATATATATTATACCACACCAAGTGGCTTGCACCTCACAAGTGCCAATATTAACAATGTGTCATAACACATTCTCATCAACAATATATAAACAAATTTTCATCATGCTTTCTCACAACCACAAATTCATATGTATATATATATATATATATATATATATATATATATATATATATATATATATTCTTCATGCCTTATTATAATAACATATTTATATATATCTATATATTCATCATGCTTAATAATCTTCCACTTAAATGGCATACACAAATTAATATAGTTAAGTAACTATAGTTACTTGAAAAATTATTATATGTAAGCATTAAATTAATAATTACTTACCTCAAGCCTTCAACTCCTTTTTAAAATAAAAGCTCCCTTAGTGATTAAGATCTATAACATCCTTATCAAAGCCTACATACAATACATACATCAATTCACAAAGCAAACATGCCACTTGCACTTAACTCAACAAAATGCAACTAAGTGCAGCCCCATACTCTATGTTAAAAATATCCAAATAATTCACACACACATCCAAAAATTATGAAAATATTACTGAAGGTATCCTATGAGTCTACTTTAAATCCCAACTGGAATTACTTGATTTAGACATGTGTGGAATTAATTATGGATTTTTGAGTAAAACTGGGTAAAACAGAGAAACAGAGGTAGCTGGTTGAGCAAGAAAATGTATAGCTGTACTATCCTAAACAGCAGAATTAGGCTTGGGGCAAAATATAAAAGTTATAGTAGACTCTCTAAGGTTTACAGAACATTAAACCTTGCTCAAATTAGAGATCTACAACTCAAGATATGATCAAAACAATGTGACTGATGCATATGGAAAAACAGACCCGAATTTAACTTACAACACCTAACTCAAATAATTAAAAATACAAGCAATCTTACCAAATTGATGCTCCCAATAGCTTCTAGATCTTCTCAAACTTCCCAAATCCTTGCTAGATGTGTAGAGAATTTATTAAAATCTCTCAAGAAATTCAAGAACACTCTCTACTTCTCTACCACTCTCAATTCTCTACACACTTCTCTTCACATATACACACAAATACACATACACATACAAGCCAATCAAAAATATCTATTTGCCCCCTCAAAAGTCTCCCCTAATTATTACATATTACATAAATATCTTAATAATAATAATAATAATAATAATAATAATAATAATAATAATAATAATAATAGATAAATATCACTATTCTCTACAACATTACTAAATTAAATAATATATAAATATCATTACAAAAATTTCTACACACCCCCTTACTAAAATAGAATTATTACACAATAGTCCACAACTTTTTTTTGTAACAAATCACTCCCAACTCACTCATCATTTTCTTCCCAAAATCTCTACACAACTCTTCACTTCACAATTAAATATACACTAATAAACTCCAACCAATCGCAACTTTCCATTTGGCCACCTAAAGTATTCTTATAATAATTATCCAACCCACTAATAAATCCATATTTATTACATAAATAACGAATATAATAATACTTAATAATATAACAAAATATCATCAAAATACCCATTTAGCCCCTTAATGAGATGGGCATATTGCATAATAACCTCATAACTTTTTATTATTATAATTAACTCCAAACTTACCTTACAATTAAGTCTTTTTCTACACTCATGCACATACTCTAACTTAAATAAGACCACTATCTACTATGCATAATATACCATATATACGTCATAAATACGTATGTAAAAGGGCGGGTGTTACATTTCTCCCCCCTTAAGAAAATTTCGTCCTCAAAATTAACTACTCATTATCCTCCTAGAATGAATGTGGTTCTTTCTTTTTCATTAACTATTCTATTTCCCATGTTGCTTCTTTTGGGAACAATAACTTCACCTCATCTTTACTATTGGATTCTCTTTATTCCTCAATCGCCTCACCTTACAATCTAAAATTTCTATCAAAAATCTTTATTAGGTTCTTGTATCACATATATAGGATCCGATCTAAACTGTATTACTATAGACATATGGGACACATCATAATAGAAAATAATTCCCTTAGCAAAGCCAATTTATATACCAATGGTCCACTTCCTTTACAGTTCCACATTTTTTTGACTAAATTCCCCTATTTATCCTTCTTAAAACTATACAAACTTCCCCACATTCAATGTGGATCAAAGCAATTTAGACGCATTTCAAAGACATACTTAACATTATCATTCAATTCCATACTAGAAAAATATAATTATACTCAATAAGAAACTTAATATACATTACATGAATCATAATACTTTATTTAATCTTGCACTCATCTTAACAAACAGGATATCATTTCTCAATAATTCACATAAATGTAATAATGTATACATTCACATTCCCATCTCATTAGTCAATATCCCACCAAAACTATTTTCATACCATCACCTCACACGAAGCCACATTTGGCATATTTCTCACATAAGTTTTCACTTGTTTCCCCTTTTTGTGAAACACAACACATCATATACAATACAATTTAACACGATTGCATCACAATAGGTCATTATATTAACATTCATCATACACGAATATAATATTCATTATAATTCATAATCCACAACATAATCATTTCACACCAATTCTCATCAAAAGCTACTAATATCATTCACCATATTCCATGGCATATTCAATCACACATCTCAATATATGCATATATAATAATTTATATTACTTGCTTGATTATCCAATTAAGCACACTTTACTATTAAATTAATGCATATAAAAGAAACTAACATATATGCATCATATTAGTAAGTACTTACTAAAATACTTCCCACTTCAACAAATAAGAGTTCTTCTAATTGTTCAAATATTCCTTATTTTTTATAAATCCTATATATGGCTATACATAAAATACATATGTAACACATCTCACTTACACTCTAATTCATCCAATTCAATCCATTATCCACAGTTCAATTTATAATAACATCATACACAAATTTGGTAACTCTGATCTTCTACAGGAATTGACTCTCTGAGTCTATTTTAATACCGTTGGTGGTTATAACTTCAATAAAGACTGATATTCCATTTTCATACATTAGCTTTTCCATATTGCTTTCCTTGTTGACCACCTATAACAAGAATGTGATGTTCTTGACATTTTGGTTACCACAATTAATGTCCTTCAACTCTCAAAGACATATACTAAACAAGAGTTCTAGATCATAATTCGAGAAAGTCTCCTCACACGATTATAACTGTCTGAATATATATATATAGACTATTATTCTTTCTCTCATATTCACACATATTGTCCTTTATCTTAAAACCTTGATATGAATCACTTAACTTCCATAACTTCACTAACAAACTTTAATCCTTTCCCCTCATCATTTCTTTCTTAAGGAAAGTAATTTTCTCACTCTCAACAACATAATCAGAATTTATAATATCTATACCAAATCTCTAATGTTGTCTCGACAGTAGAATATTCTGCTGTCCAAAATTACTAATATTTAATTTCTCAAATTCATTCTTCCCCAAAACACTATAATATCTTTCTATTAATCAAACCAGTCCTCACTTCATTAATAATAAATGATAAATAATTATCTTTCATCAGAATGTAGCTTAATAATGTATAATCAGTATATAATTACTCCCTAACATCTTGGTTCTATACAAACAGAATTAATGTCATCAAGCGTGTATAATTTCTTCTTCACCCACTACTTCCATATTTCTCTACTCCCGAATGTGAATAACTATCTCCTTCCATAATAAGTTATAATATCATGATAATTTCATACCTAATTTATTCTCAAAATAATATTACTCTTCTTTTAACTCCATAACTATTAAGTTTACACCTTTTAAAATAGATAATAGTTCTAAACAAAATCCTTACCACTTACCGCAATTAATTGTGATCTTCTATCACTTCTTACAAATGAATAATTCTAAACAAATTGATCTGATGTTCTATAATTATAACATATCCTTGACTTAAGACCCCAACACTTTCCTAAATATCTCTTACCATCATCATTACAATTGCGTCCTGGTAATATTGCACCCTCTATAGATTTACCATCAACTTTTTATCTTTTAAAATTCTCCAAATTCTCTATTCCATCTTTCCTTCATTAGTTAACCATTCAAACGCTCACTATATCTTTTAAATTCACTTTTTTGACACCTAAATTCTTTTAGCTTCTAAAATTCTTTCTTAAATCTCTAAAGTCAATCCTCTCTCAAGTCTCTTTTGTTTTTATTCATCAGTTGCACACAAGCCTATATCATAGGAACTTAATGACAGAAGTATAATTTTTACGAGGAATCTACCAAAAATTTGGCAAAATCTCCCCTAAAATATAGACATCTCCCTATTAAAATAGGGCCAATCCTACAAATAAACAACTACACTTCTATGAATAATCTCACTTAAGGCTCAATTATCCGCCATACTATAATTACATCTAACTGAGAATCACCAATATACTATTATTAGTAATACATGAGCATTACCACAATCACAATGCTTTCACATTAATCTTCACATCCCATAGTTTGCTTAATCCATGACACTGCATAACTAATTCTCCTTTTATCAATACTTATTATTTCAATCTAGAATTCTTTCCGCACTTTATAATCATCATATACTATGGTGGAATCACTAAGACTATAAAAATCTTTGTACCTTATTCTCTTATGTTTCATAGTTGTCATTAACAGTACTATCTACCTGCTTAGACTCACTCTTCTTATCTCTGAGACAATTCACTAATATATAAGAAAATAAATCTTATGAAGAGGTTATAAGTACAATTTCAAGTTCATAGAGAACATTCAGAGGTGTTATCAATGAACTCACTCAAACGACTCTTCGGGATCAACGTGAGGCACTTGGTGTTCATCCATCCTAAGATATACATTGCACATCCACTACATGTTTTTCTCAAACTTATGCATGATATGTCATGTATGCATCATGCTTTATCGTCTCGAGGAAATCTAATCTCCGCTCTGATACCACTTAATATAGTACCCTCCAGGTACTAAATACAAGTGTCTCAACAACAAATAAACATATGGCATATGAAGATTTGTTTTTAAAAGGTATATGTATTATAAAAAATACTTGTTTGATACATTGTAAATACTCAAAATATAAAGTTACATAATACTAAAATATACATATGATTTCAGTTCAAAGTGCTCAAATGCAAAAATGCTTATGTGATCATGCGGATGGAGATGTTGACACCAAGCCTACCTTTGACCCATCTAAGCTCACGACTCACCCACTTCAAGCTTTCAATTAACCAGCCTGAAAACCACAATTGCAAAGGAATGAGCTTGTGACTCAATAAGTAATTATTAATATAACCAAACATATAGTTATTCTCAAGAACTAATTAAGAAAAACACATAGAATACATTATAACACATCAAAATACAAGAATTTGACATTTAGACTGTGCATGGGAGTCCAAATGACAAAGGTATAAGTGAGCACTAAAATGTTAATCTTAATTAGAGAATCTTAAAAATGGATTCTGGCAAATCTTAAAACATGAAAGTTGTAGAGGACTCTTTAACGGTTCTGTAGCATCAAACCACGCCTCATTTGGAGGTCTACAGCTCATGTTATGGTCAAAATACTATAATCTTACAAGCGCTACGCATGATTGTTGCACGGCCGTGCCACTTTTTGGCATGGCTACGCAAGGGGTATGCACGACCGTGCAAGAATTTGGCACGGCCATGCCTGATTTAAGCCATTTTTCTTTGGAACTATACGGCCGTACCAAAATGGCGCACGGCCGTGCCTGAAAGTCTGCACTCGACATATGGCCTACGGACCATGTCGTACTCTTTCAGCCATAACTCCCTCTACAAAACTCGGAATCAAGTGATTCAAAAAGCTATAGAAAGATAACTCAGAGGCTAAAAATTTCATGAAGACACCTAGACTGAATTTATTTACATGGATTAACTAAAATACCCTTGAAATGACTAGTGATGTTAAAGCATATGAATGTAACTCAATTCAAGCTACAACATTACATTATAAACACATTAGTCTACACCAAACATCCATTAACATCACAACAAGATTTCTAAACATTCAAACAATATTGTTGGTGTCTCATATACACCAAATCTCATTATTTTAATAACCATCTAGCAAATGCTAGCATAAATACTTGGGTGGTTATAACTCAATATCTACACCCCATCAATCATCACATATAATTCACAATCATTCATAAGATTTACACATCCATAATCATCATTTCATCACATTTTCATCACTCATTCATACAATATCTCATTCAAAAGCATAAACTTAAAGTATGTGTAAATCACCACATTAATTAGTACCCATGTGATCACATTCAACAATATATTTGGTACTCATAACCAAATTCACAATAATTCAAGAGTTCA
>CATIWO010015096.1:0-31820 GCA_949673435.1 Macaranga tanarius | reverse complement strand
TGTCACTCATATTATCAACTCTTGATAATAAACTTATTTAACATTGTACAAAGGGTAAATATTCAAATAAACAAACACTTTGATCCAAATGAATATTTTATTGCCATGGGGATAAATATACAATGTCTATATACATGAATGACCATAGGGCACATCTACACTAACAGAATCTATCTATAAAATTCTCTAATTGAGCTTGACATTTTATTGCTCACATACTCCTTCTTAATTTTGGACTCCTGTACACACTCAATGTAGTGCCAATGGTAATGAAACTTTATGGTGAGTTGTTTATAGACTTGGTAGAGGTTTGAAAGACTATATGATGATCCTTATTTTGCATTTATTTTATTGTTTATCATGTTCTATTAACTCTTTGCTTATGTAATTAGTATATGTGTACAACTGTATTCGTAGTTACTTATTGAGTTGCAAGCTCACCCCTTTGCTGTTGAAACATTTCAGAAATTGATTAGTCAAAGCTTTAAAAGCTTGTATAGGAGTCATTAATGGACCGAACAAGTTGGTGTACTTGAACTTCCTCCTGCATATCATTTAGAGTTTTTGTAATGGCATTATTGTATATGTGTTTCAGGGATTATGTAATATGTCTATAATACCAGACATGTTGTATGTATAATGTATGTACATGGATGTACATATGAATTCTTGTATATATGCAAGTACTTTTGAGAAAATTTTATTTTGCCATATGTGGATAATTATATGTGCTACGTGTATAGTTATGGTATTGGGCGTCATATTTTTGTTCACATAAGAGGAGTGGAGATCAATAAGAATAAAGTTAAAGCATTGTTGGAAGCCAAACCACCCCAAAGTAAGAGAGAGTTTCAGGGATTCCTTTACCATATGAACTATCTGAGGATATTAATTTTGGAATTAACTTAAAAAATGAAGGAATTCTTACTAAGATTTCCCACTATGTGGGAAATGATTGAAAAATGAAGACTTTGACATGCTATGTAGGGATAACTATTAGTATACAAAATGATGTAAAGCTGAACTACAGCTATTCAAAGTGTTCTTCCTGTAGATAGGCCCTAAGGCCTGTTCCATGTATATATCGTTCTAGTTTTAACTAAATATGGTAGGCCAGTTGGCCACTTTATGAATTATGTTGTTTGTTGTTGCATCAACCAATGTTGTCTAAGAAAGTCTAGAAGATCTCCAATCAATAATTTGAATTTGGAAATAAGAGACCATCAAAGGGAATTAAAGAGAATCTAAGGAGATTTTAAAAGATCCTACATGTGAAGAGGATTATGTTGAGCATTGTCTATACCTACAAAAGAAAATTAGGGTTCTTTCTAATTCTCTACATGACAAGTATTCTTTCTAAATCTCTCTAGAGGCAAGGATCTCTGTAAAGATTTTATTAAGGAGAAAACCATGTTATGCATATAAATAGGCTTTTCAAGCCATTTATATGCAAAAGGCATATGTTTGTGTCAAAATTTAAGTTCAAAACCCAAGATCCAATTAGAATTAATTAATTTAATTAATTAATTAGTTATTAAAGGAAAAAAATAGTTAGTTGTTGGGTTTTGAATGTTAGGAAGTGGATATAAAATTGAGTCTCCAGTGGAATACGTATTTTGGTGGATTAAGGAAACAGCTCTAAAAGTGGTTAGTTTTTGAATTAGAAAGTGGGGGCAAAGTGGACTGAGATACGTGTATTAGTAAGACTAAAAGCGATTATCAAGCAGATGATAAAAGGGGAGCTCTTCCTACAATATGGAAAAAGATAACCAATTGACACAGCCAATCATCATACAAACAACTCAAAACACAACGTTTCAACAACAAATCTTCGATTTAGCATTTTTTTAATTTCCTATTTATGTTCTTATTCAATCAAGTACTGTTGATAAACTAGTTTCTTATTTATTTCAATGTTGTTTTCTAGTTTTTCAGTGATTCTCTAGTTTTCCATTGTAGTTTGTTTAAAACTTTAACTTTTACTTTCTGTATTGGTATTATTAGTATTAAACTTTGCTATTTACCATTTGCAGCTAGTTTAGGAACCCAAGTAAGTTTAGGTCCCATAGCTTACACAAAAATCCCTATTAGAAGTCAGATCCCTAAGGTTGGTGAACCTTAAATCACCTGGCACGCTCTATATTTCACCGTTACAAGGGCCAGAGACCAACATAAATAAAAACTAAAAATGTATTAAATCTCAAATTAAAAAATTGAAAAAATAATTTTTGTAAAAAAGATTGTGATTTATTAAAAAAAAAACATATTTTATTCGAAACAATCAAATAATACTGTTTATTTTAAAAAAATAATTTTATTTGTTTGTTAGTGCATAAAAATTGTTTAATTATTTTTATTTTGATTATTCGTGTTTAAGAATATTGTTATCTTTTTGTATTTTTCTGACTTTTAAAGAGAAATTTTAAAGAGTTAAAACTCTTTCATTTCATTAAATGGTAGTTTAGACATCTCATCATGTAGGAGAAATCCATGTACGAGGAAAAAATTGTCCTCACTAAAATATATTAATGTTTTGTTAAAAAAATATATCTTTTTCTGTAAATAGAACTTAATTTTATGGTGAAAATTTTTATTCTTTTAAATAACAATTTTTTTTTGTGTTTTTCAAATAATAATAATAATTTATATTTTTTGAAATATATTTTTGTCTATACTTTCTATTTTCAAAAATTTATTAATGTAATGTTTGTCTTCGTTTTATATTTTTATTTATTTAATGTTTAAACTAAAAAATAAAATGTATTTGTTGAAACGTTTATATTTTTTTAATTTATTTAAAATATTTTTGCAATTTGTATTTTCTAAATTTGTTCTATTTTTCTCTTATATCTTTTTTTTCCCTTGTCCATTTATTTATTTTTTATTTTATATATTTTTTAATTGATTTTTTCATATAAATATTTCCAAAAAGTAAACAATAAAAATATAAAACAAAATCAGGTTGGCAAATATAATGTCATACTAACCCAAAATATAATGAACACATTTTTATATGAAATTAATCATAGAGTATTTTTAAATAATGTTTTTATTTTGAGGAAGGCACAAATTTGAATTATTTAGGACAAATAATTATATAAATTTTTTAGACATAATGAGATTTAAGCATTCGCAGCATGTAGCAATTTATGTTTATAAGATAAAAAGTACCAAAATAATAAAATTGGCAATTTGTATATATATATATATAACTCTCATTTTCTCTCTTGGAAAATTGGAAAATAAAAATAATGTTATCATATGAATAATAAATATTTGAATGTTATACATTTAGACCGGCCTATAGCACTGGCAAAGGCCCTAGCCTAACATGAAGTTTTAGGTCGCAGCATTGAGGTTGTAATTTGGCCCAGATTGTCAAACATTGGGCTTTATATATATTTATATATATATACAGGCTTAAGATTGTTGACAAAGATGAAGAAACCATTTTCGGCCATGGCCATGCAAGTTCTGGTTTATTTATTTTATGGACATTAACAAGTTTATATGTTCCAATTGCTCCCCAGTATTTGATAGAATACCAAATCATATATTTTTTTTTAATTCACTGGAGGTCAGACAGTTCGAAGTGTGCAGGCTGTACAGTGAGCGCCAGCCCTCCTTAGAAAGCATTTAATCATAATAGTGATAAATTTTACCAAATATTGATGGATGAAGAAACTCGAATTTGAATCATCTCCTACTCCTCGCACCCAATATAATGTCAAAAAACTAACCGATATTGGCACCAAATTACTTATTTTAGATTACACAATATTAAACCATTTCATAGAAGTTATATATTAAATTGAGAGCTTATAGCTATAACAGAAATTATTAAATATTTTGAAATTTATTATTTAAATAAAAAATTTATGCCCATGATTATTTTACTTTTATATGCCACTTTGGTCGTATTTTTTCCTTTTTTAACAATTAAATTGTAGGTTTTGCTTTGTAAATACTAAAAATATTATAGAATTCCTCAACTTTTGATAGTAATTCTTTACACAAAAATATTAGTTATTTCAACTTCAACAAAATCATTGTGGAGAGATGGTTGAATGACATCTATTTTCATGTTTTGTTTTTTTTTCGTAGAACTATTCTTTGGGATGACTTATTCATGGGTGCGGTTACTTTCTTGACTTTGTAAAAATACTTTACCCTGTATGAATTATGGATCAATCACATTCAACATAAAAAAAAAATTTCATCTCTTTTAAAACAAAAATCTCAAATAATTTTATATATTTTTTATTTTCATTGATTTTCAACTCTCTAGATGGCATTTTCTTTTATCAATGAATATGAAATAACAACAAGAATCAAACTCACTGTATAATGGGCGCACTCTAGCTAAGGTTATATGCGGAAATGATTAAATAAATGAGAGACTACATGCAATTTCATAATTACATATATTTTTTAGATTTTTTAAAAGTTGTTATTTAATTAATAATTCAAAACAATGATTTGGGAGTAGTTGGCTACATGTAAAACTATAAAATCATCATAGTTTATAACTATCGATAAAAAGTAGGTTATATATATATATATATCTATCTATATATGTGTGCATGCGCGTATGTGTCGGTGTGTGCGCATATGTATTGTAGCTTATATTTTCCTTTCTTTCTCCAACAAAAAAAAGGACATATGGATTGAAATTTTAATTTTAGACAATAAATAGATAGCCCAATTTTAATTAATTTATACAATGGGGACCAAGATGACAAATTGGAGTTATTTATTTCTTTTGTTATGATAATGAAATCCCACTTTTAGTTTCTACAAGGTTCTTAATTAGCTGTGAATATCTTTAATTAGACTTTGGAATAATTAATAATAGAATTTTTCATAAGGTGTTGTTACATCATAAGAGTGATTTCCTAGAAGAAAAATGGTTTGCAAACTCTGTAGGCTATAATTAAGAGCATATTCAAATGTTGTGAACAAAAAATAAAGTAAATATCATCTTATTTTTATTCCTTTTCCCTAAAAAATAACAAAACAGTGTATGAAAGGAGGTATAGAATTTTTGAAACTTACCTAAAGCCTTTTTTTTCCGCTCTCTATGAGGTTAATTTTTGCATGCCCATTAAGAGACAAATTGAATAAGGAATATGCAAAAATTACATGATTTATAGGAATACAGAAATCATCTAAGAATATTTTAATTTTTAATCCACATATTAAAGTGAACAAAATATGTCCAATATTCCCTTTGAATGTCCTGCAATTTTTTCTTAAGAAAAGAAAAGAAAAGAGATTGAGTATCCCTCAACTTGAGGATGGCATATAAGTATAAAACATCAATTTATTTATCAATCTCTGTTGAAAAATTCAATTATTGTTATTATTAAGCAATAAAGCAAGTGCATGATTGAGGTTTGACCATAAAACATATGCTGATAAGGATCCTATACCTTTTGTGACAGAAAAGAAAACAACCTAACTCCTACCTTGTTATTTGGGGAATTTTGATTCAGAATTTTTTCATAAGATCAGATTTGATGTTTATATAACACAATATACGCAATTATTCCTACCCAATAATTACTTTATACATATTTCATATAATTATTATTTTCTAAATGAATTGTCCCTTTCATTTATGGTGTTCTATTCATTCAAGTTTGTTGTATGGAAATCGTCAAAATACTTTTTATCATTTTCTTCACTGAGTAAAAATAATTGAAGTAAAATTGAAGTGATATATAGAAAACTACATTTTGTATTTTTCTAATGAACATTTATTTTATCTTTCCATGTCAAAATGATTAAGAAAATGATCTTCACATATAAAAACAAGTTAACGAGTAATTATTATTCTATATAGTTATTATAACTTGCAATGATTAAATTAGTTTATCCAGAAATTATGTAGAAAAAAAGGAATGATTAAAAATATTAGTGAAAAAATACAATTTTTAATTTTTACAAGTGAAAAATGGGAATATATCTAAGGAATTAAGGATAACTTCATGATCACTATAATTTCTTAATATAATTCTTTATTTTATCTTTTATCTTATAAGAAATTTAATTATCAAGAATATTGTGTCACCAATATACATATAAGAAAAACAAAAGGCAAGTAATTAAATTGATATTTTTTTATTTTTTATTTTTATTTTTTTGCCAATGAAGCTTGGCCTAATGGCACTTATAGCATCACCTGGGAGATCAGGTTCAAATTCCTCATCCCACAAATTTGTAATGGTTAAAAAAAATAATTAAAATGATTTTATGATCATAAAACCATTAAGATATATATATTTTCTGTTTCTTGCTAAAATGCATGCATAATTGTTGCAGTCTAGAGAATTAATCCGGACGAATTTAAAAAGGAAATGGTTTTATAGTACCTTAAAAATTTTTATATAAAATTTTATGTATGTATATATTCCAGTGTGTGTTTGTGTGTTTTGTTAATTTAAAAAAAAAATATCTAAAGTGTTAAATTGACTATACCGATAATATTGTGCTTCTAAATTCATCAATTGAATACATGTATATAAAGTATTCACTTCAATTATTATAGAATTATTAATCATGATAATGATAATGTACTTATCCCGCCTGAGTTTAGTTTTTTTGGTCGTTTAAAATTCTAGGGGATCTTGGGACAGCGGGAGAACGGGAAATTGAACCTTCACCCTTTACTTTGATGTCTCTGTGCTTAGCCGCTAGGCTACTTAAACGAGGACCTGAGTTCAGTATTCTTTAAAAAAAAATTTCAATATTTTATACAAAAACCTTACCCACATTGGGGGTGGGTTCCCCTATTTCTTTATAGTTTTTTATTTTCTTTTTACCACTATTATAATGTGAAGGATTTTTTTTTTTTTTTTAATCAAAACCAAACCAAAACCATTAGATTAACAGGTGGGCTACATCATTGTGGACAATTTGGGTGAAACGAGAACTATATATATATATTATCAAATTTGGTGGCATTTCATTTCACCAAATAAAAGAGTTACAGAATTTAGTACAATAAATATAGAAGATCAACTCTAACCATAAACAAAGGATATTCCTCCCTAAAAATATATAAAATAAAATATAAGGGAAACAGACTAAAATATCTTTCGTTGGGGATACAAGAAGAAACTTTCTTGGTCTGGGACATCATACTGATGCGACGAAGGAGTCTGATCGGAGCGGGATCAGACTATTTTCTTCAAGCATCCGTCATCTTAAACTGTGACTATCATGATCTACCAATCCATAGCTCTCTTAGACAGATCAGACGACTTAATATAGGATTAAAACTCAACTACAAAAAAATATTTAAAGTGGAAAAAAACCACACTAATTTGAGATAAAACTCAAATATATCTATTAGTTATTAACAAAAAGCAAGAAAAAGAGTGGTTTTAGGTGTTTTTGGCCAAAATACCACCCAAAACCAGTAAGGCAGTAACACTTGAAGAAACGAGAACTATATTTGATCTCGAATGGGATCAGATATTTCATTTTTGACCATCATGCCAATAATACGGGACCTCTATTTCTTTGAAGTCTAAGGTATGGTTTAATATATAGTCAATTTGATTTAAAATGTCCTTAATCAATTCAATAAAAAGAAAGAGAAAAGGTCAACGGCTGCAGCAAATTATGGATGAAATTTTCTCCATGGAATTTGACTAATTTCATCCCATGTTCCACCATATCAAAATTCCAAACGATGTTCATACATAAATATAATTTTCACATTCAGTTATATATATATATATATATATATATATATATATATATATATATATATGATTTTAATATGAAAAGAAGACACAATTGAAAATATCAAAATGAGTTTAATTAATTAAGTAGTAGTTTGATAGTTTTTTATGTTTTAAATTTAAACGGGATACTATTTTAGAGTGAGAGTAAGTCTTTTTTTTTATTTTATTTCAAATTGTATTAAATGTGCATCAAAATTTTAAAAGTAAAAAAAATCTCTAATTCAAATTCTACATCTACTAATATTATGAAATTATTATTTATATAATAAGAATTGTTAAAAAGAAAAGTACTATGCATCATTATGTAGCTTAACACAATTATTTGATTTTTATTCATATTTTGAATAAACATATAAAAAATAACTTCAAATATTTTTATATAAATTATCTTAACAGCATTAACTTAAAATTCATTGATTAGACGATCTATGCATATACATTTTTTTGAAATGCATTTGTGTATTACTTGAGTGTAGAAAATTTATACAAATAATTGATATTTCTAATAAAAATTTCATCATAAAAATACACAAATCAAGCAATCATAAAAATAAATTTTCATCATAACTAATTCATTTCAAGTAATTTCTATATATTCTTGAAACGGTCTAATTTGATTTGATGCTTTTTTTTTTTTGGTTTACAATTTGATGTAATTAAAATATAGAGAACAAATACAATTATTCTTTACATGAACAAACCAATGAAATGATTAATCCACTTCGAACAATTCTGATACGGCAAAAAAAAAAATGACGTGATTTTCAGTTTAACTAACAATTGAAAGTTTTTTTTTTTTTTTTTTACTTCCACATATATGTAAACAAAGGCCTGTTCATGATAGCATATGTGATCGGGACATGTTTTGCACAGTCACAAGCATGTTCTTGGAGCAAGAAGAATCCCTTTGTATTAATCAACCTTTAACTACTTACTTTTTTCTTTCCATTAGAGATTAATAACTCTTGATTTTTGAACTATACAACATAAAATAAACTTCAAGTTTTTTATTTATAAATGTGAATGCAATGACTAAATTTCAAAAACTTTTCATGATGTAAAAAAATCAATCAACAAAAGAAATTTTTATTCTAAATGTATTTTAAGTTATATTTTAATTGTTTTATATATTCTAACTATATAAAATGAAACTTTCACAATTAAAATATTCATATAGAAATTAATAAAATTTAATTTGATTTTCATTTGAATTGGAATATATGCAGTCGTATTATATTAATTATTAGAAAATTTTTATTGTTTTTATAGTCCTACTCATATAGGATTCAATTAGTTAAAATCACGTAAATTCTGAATACTAACAGCTAAAACCAAAAAATTTAATTTAGTTGGCTGTTTAAATCTTTAAAATTCATATTTTGTGTGAAAAACAATAAAATATTTTAAATTTAAGTTTTTTTATATTAAATATTTTATTATATAATTTACGGATATCGATCTAATAGTTTTTTTTTCTTTTATAAGCAATCAATTTTTTTATTAATATGTGAGGGAAAAAATTACTTAGAAAAAATTCAAGTGATGTCGGTCAAATAGTCTTTTATATATGTATATATATATATATATATATATATGCACAAATGGGTCCCTGTTGCCCTAACTTTGTGCCACAATAGAGCAGGCAATCTTTCAACTGTAATGTGCTCTCCTTGCCCCAACTACCAAGTACCAAGTCAATTTGTAGGGGCATGTTAACATCTCCACAGCCCACTACAAGTGTCCTTGATGTAGGTCCAATGTTTATGCATATTGTTCATTGAGATTTACAAGTTTAAGTCAATTAGTGGGGGGTGACATGGGTCTCCCTTTTCACTACTTTTAAACGCAAGCAATGATGCTATCGTATTACATATTTATATGTATATTATAGTTAAAAGCTGCAGCCATCAAAAGATATATATGTATAGAGAATTCAAGTGGGACAAGCTATCTAATAAAGCCATTTCCTTTATTTCTTTAGTCGGTGAAAAAAAAAAATTTCTTTGATGCTTCTTTCTTCTCAAGAAATCAAAAACTAAAAGGAAATTATTTATCTATATCAAATATATTACATTGATGTATAAATAATTACATACTATATATTTTAAAATGATTTTTATTTAAACCAACTAATAATTATCATATAATTTAAAATTTTAATTCATTTATTATGATATTTTGTTACTAGTTAATGGTATTTATAGCATTCATTTGTAACATAATATTTTCAAACATATTTGTAAAATAAAAGAACACTAAACCGATACTAAATTAACAAACAGTAATATATTTTAGCATATACTTAAATTATTTCCTTTTAAAAAATGTTTTAAACTATACAACTTTTTGTAAGTAATTCTTTTATGATGAAACGTGTTAATTTTAAAATAGTAAGAGTTTGTTTGTTTCCGAAAAATATTATTTATATTTTTTTGATATTTGGTGCGTTATGAAAAATTGGTCAATAAAAAATATATTTCTACTCAACGAAAAATTAATCTTTTTTTTTTCACAAAATGACTTCCTCTTTTTAAAATAAACATTCATTTTTTCTGTAACTATGCAAATTTGTAAAAAAAAATGTAAAACTTTATTAAAAATAAAAATCAATAATCATAAAAGTAATTAAACAATCAGTTTTGACAAGTTTCTATCACCATTTAACCACTATTCACCAATATCGGATACTAAAAAAATTTTTAACTTATTTATTTTGTATAATTATTCCATATTAATAAGCAAATTAAATATAAATATTTAAAAAATCATTTCTATTAAAAGAATATTATTTTTCAATGATTCACATAAAAATTTATAAAATATTTTCTGATGGAAATAAATGCAACCTAAAAACCCAAACATTTTTAAGAGGTTTTCTGTAATTATTCAAATACAATAGGGAGCAACCGCAATATATTGTGGCTAACTGGCTATAGCTATATAGAATGGACTCCTTCTTGTCCAATGGAAAAATGATAATAATATTCTCCACTTTTCTCTTTTTACAAGTTCAACTCCTTTTTCCCTTGTACAGTAAGTGAACTTCATGGATTTATTTTAAGAATGCTCCACTTGTAATTTTCTGAGATAATATTCTTCATATACCAATTCTTAAAAAAAAAAAAACAGAAATATATATATATAGCTTTAGCAAAAAATATAAATAAATATTTTTAGTTTAAATATTGTAGTTAGGTATATCTGTAACTTTTTTTTGTATTACTTATCATTGTGATTTCATATTTATGATATTTATGTAATAAATTTTTTTATCACTTGTATATTCTTTCTTCTCAAACATTTAGAATTAAATTTTAATATAATTTGATAAAGAGAAAAAAATAATTTTAGGTAATAATAATAATAATAATAATAATAATAATAATAATAATAATAATAATAATAATAATAATAATAATAATAATAGTAACATAAAAATAAATTTTATCATATTTTTATTTGATAGGAAAAATTGAAGTACCATAGACAATGATACTATAACTAAATTTATGTTAAAATTATAAAAATCAAATTTTTTAAATATTGAAATGATAAGTGGTAATAATTTTTATGCTACCCAGTCTTTTCTCTCTCCTTTCTTCTCTCCTTTTCTCTCCCACTGCTTATTTTTGGGTCTTCTTTAGTGATTTTTTTAGCTATTTTTTGGCCAAAAATTACTATATTTTTTTTTTTATTTTGTGTATGTCTTACTTAATTTCAAATTGATGAATAGAAAACTCATGTCTTACTTAATTTCAAATTAATGAATAGAAAACTCAAATTTTAATGGATATTGTTCATAGTTTATAAATAATTTTTTTTGATAGTGACAAATATTTTGTGTGGAGTTTCTTCTACTTTGGTGTGGGGGCTTTTTTTCACTTTAGTGCTTTGATCCATTCATTGAATTTGGAGCAGTAAAATAGTAGATGATGAAGTGAAGATCTAAAAAATACAGTCAGATTATGCTCCAATTTGTCTCTTTCAATACATCTGAGACACAGATGACCAAAGAAATTTTTTCTTATCTATGTGCTAGTTTTTTTTTTTTTAGATATATTTATGTCTCTCTAAAAAAAAAAAAAAGAAAGAGTATTTTAATATACCGTTTGTACTCTCTTCATCTCTTGTGTGTGTTCCCTATGATGAATGAAGGCCAAAGGTGTAATATCCGTATCCTTGAACCGGATTAATTAAAATTAATGATAATTAAGGATTATTCAATTATATTAAATTAGTGTGGATTGTGAGTTAATTATTATTATTTCGGGTAAATAATTAAGAAGTTAATTTTTATGTCATAAATTGATATTTATTTTGTTGATAAGGAAATAAATAATGTTTCTATAAGAAATAATTGAGTGTTGTTAAAGGAAGTTTGGAAGGATGCAATCGTAAAAGAAAAATGAAGACTCGATTGAAAGGATTGCAAGTAGAAGGATTAAGAGATAAGGAATAGGAAGATGAGGGATCGAAGTGGAAAGGAGGGGGAGCAGTTGGCTTCTGCAGGAAGAAGAAGGAAAGAAGAAGAAGAAAAGAAAAGGAAGAGAAAGAAAAGAAAGAAGAAAAATAAGAGAAGAAGAAGGTGTCTAGGACTTGAAAATTTTGGATTTTTGAAGAAGAAGATTAGGGACTTGGCTGGAGAAAACAGTGAGTGGCACATTTAATTTGAGTTTTTGGTTTAAAATTTTATTAATTTGAATTTGAATTTAAGCATATGAAATTGATGTTTAAATGTTAGATTTAGACATAACTATAATGTATACATGTTGTAGATGTGTTTAAGATTATTGGTTATGCAAATTCTGAGCTTTTGGGTGTTGGAAAATTGAAATTTTTGTTAAATTTCTGCTGCTGCTATCGACCCAGAAGGCCAAAGGGCGGCACCTCCGCGATAAAGCCGGTGTCTCTCGAGGGAAGTCGGCACCTTTGCATGCATCGTCGGTGCCTCTGCATGCATGGTCGGCGCCTCTGCATGCGTGGTCGGCACCTCTGTATGCATGGTTGGTGTCTCTGCATGCGTGGTCGATGCCTCCGTGAGCGAAGTCAGCGCCCTTGCGCAGAGTCCGTGCCTCTGTACCCTGAACCGCACCCGATTTCATTTATTTTTGGTTTAATTGAAGAATAACCGTGCACCGAACATTAGAATAACATTTCAGAATATTTGAAATGTCAGAAAATGAGTTTAATCTTTAAAGTTGGATATATTGATGAACAGTCAAAATTGGATGGTCGAGACATGCAGCGTTGCTTAAGAAGGACCTAACTTTCGGCATCGGATAAGCCACGGGGCCCGTAATATATCAAATCAAAGCTAACTCAGAGAGCTATATGACCTCTATCTAAAAAACTTGATGAACCCCATTTTGATATTCAAATTCGACCATTTAGGCCTCCGTTTAGGGCTTCAAAGTTTTAGTTGAAATTTTAAGACTTAAGTGTGCATGGCAATAGGAGTTAGAGAGCCATGTATGAGGCATGGCAGAATTGGATAGTTGTGTATAGTCGAAGCCTAGGGCCAAATATGCATCCTACCATATAGGTGTATACTATCTTATTCCTTCTTAGTAAGGACTTATTAACTTGAGAAGTAGAATAATAAAGTATAAGAATTTTGAAGTCTCTGAGTAGAGACTAAAGTATGTTCATTAACAATGAGGCCAGGAAGATAATAAAATAAGAAAATGATAATTAAATTAAAGTATCTAGTATAATCAAGTGAAACAAAGATTAAATCCTAAAAGAAAGGAATGATGAGATGTTAAATAATTATATATATATATATTCAACCTGATTCCTTTCTGGTAAGGATAGGTCAAATCTGGAGATGGAGAGTTAAGTAGAAACATTATAATATTCAATGTTCTAGTTAATAGGGATGATGATCAAGTATCCAATATAGAGACTAAAGATCGAATACTCCAGCGAAATCCTTCTGAGAATGATGTTTTATAAGAAAGGCACGAATAAATCCAAGTGATGTTAAGATACTCGAGAACTCCTAAAAGAAAGTGATGTAGTTTTAATGGAATATAACTCTAAGGATTAGAGATTTCTTATTTGGGACATGGAAGGGTTGTAGAGGTGTATTCTCGATGCCGGGGGGCCGAGAACACCTAATATCATGAAGAGATAAATCTATGTTTGAATAATATTTGGAAAATGTGTATAGCCATTGCCTGTGGTCGGATATACATAATACCATATAGGATTATGGTTAAGTAGCATATACGAAAATTTATAATTGAAGTTAATAAATGTGTATAGTCGTTGCCTGTGGCCGGATACACATGTTACTATAATATGAGTGGGTATATGTGCATAGCCGATGCCTGGGGCCGGATGCACATGATGTTGCATAAGAGTTAGTTAGTGGAAGTGTATAGCCATTGCCAAGGGCCGGATACACCGTGTATAGCCGTTACTAGGGGCCGGGTATATATATGTACAGCCATTCCTAAGGGCCGGGTACATATATACACAGCCGTTGCCAGGGGCCGGGTGCATAATTTGTTATGAAGATGTAGGATTACATCTGAGATATATGTTAGAGCTGTTGCCTGGAGCCAGCTACATATATCAGGTTAGATTAACCTTTGAGTCATTTTAGGCTTAAGGGCTGATCACACTTAAGTAATGTTATCATGGGTATTGAGTATGAATAAATACTTGCGAGATATCATAGTGTTGAACGATATTGCGCTTAAAGATCATATGTATGTGTATGAAGTACTCCTAGTTAATAATTTTCAATGTATGGTGTATATTGATGATGATTTTATTGTTAGTATGTTTAAGTATATTACCCAAGAATGTATGGCAAAGTGTTAAATTATTTCCTTTATTGATTTGTCTTTTAATATACTACTTGAATTAGAAAGGAATTATTTTATGTTTGAATTTTCTGATTTTTATGAGAAAAAGGTTAGTTAGTAATGCAATATAGATGTTGATATAGCGTACTTATTTAATACTGATGGTTATTGAATCCCTATTATTTCATAAAATATATATATATATAGAAAGGGGGATTTTATGAAATATTCGAATGGGTAATGGATGTGGTTGTTTTTGAAACTGAGACATATTTGAATGTGAATAAAAGTCTTGAAGTTCATTGATTCTTATTGTTGAAATTACTGGAAGCTGGTTTTTAAAGATTTCTTATGATAATGTTTCAAAATAATGTTTTATCCTCTCACTGGGTAATTTCCTTTTGAAATTACTCACACTCATTTTGTTTTAAAATTTTCAATATATGTGTTTGATTACTGCTTAGACAGCAGCTGAGAGATGAAAGTACCGTAGACCACGACAGTAAAGAAGATTGATAAGACGAAAATTTTTAGTGATATTTGAGTAATGAAATTAGAATTTTATTTATGAAATTTATTATTAACCTTGAGTTGTATAAAAAGATATAAATGATTGAATTAGCATTAAAGTCTAGTATTTTAATTCTTGAAATATTAATGACAAGAGATTTTTTATTATCATTAAGTCTTTAATTATGTCTATTGAGGGAGTAAACACTGGTGAGGGCATGACATTTTAGTATCAGAGCCTAGGTTATTAGGTTCTGCAGACACTAAGGAGATTGTGTTATGTGTTATAGCTATTAAGAAGCATTGAGTTGGTGTATATTAATTGTGGAATACAATATATATAGCGATGATGAGAATTACTAAAGTATTATGATTTTATTTTCAGAAAATGGCAAGAACTAGAGGTGGATTGATAGGAAATCGAGGTAGAGGTTGTGGTTGAGGAAGTGGTAGGAATAGAGGTAGAGGCAAAGGATGTGAAGTCCAAAGAGATAGAGTGAGACTAGTTGAGTTAGCTAACATCTCGACTAGGGGCCGAGCACTTCCACAAGTATCATCTCCATCGTCAATATCTGTTGGCAACGAGAGAGATGATATATCAAATATTCACACTGATAGTTTGCAAGGAAGTTCTATGTCTGCTGCCTCCGCGTCAATCTTTGAGCAAGTACCTTGGAAAATGAGGAATGTGTATTATACACCACCTCCAGAGATACCTAGGGATGTGCCAAATCCACCTGCAGCTCCGGTAGTACACATAGATGCTACCGATTTAGCAAGAACAATGGCAACGGTGATGGCAGAACGTGAGCAATACAGAAAGTCTAAAGATATCATCGAGCATGCAAAGAAGTGCGGGGCTTACGATTTCCATGGAACACTAGACCCAGGACAAGTAGATAAGTGGGTCAAAATAGTGGAAAATGCCTTCAATACATTGCAGCTTAGCGATGAAGAAAAAGTTGGCAATGTATATGGTCTCATGTTTGAGAAGGCAGATGATTGGCTGACGAGAATCAGGAATCTTTATGGAGAAGCCTTTATATGGCAGTTTTTCAAAGAAGAGTTTAATAGAGAATATTTAACTGAAACTTTTCAAAGGCAGAAGAGAGTATCTTTTATAAACCTGGTACAAGGATTAATGACTGTCAGGGAATATATTGACAAGTTTGAAGATCTGTACCAGTATGCAAAAGATATATATCCGATAAAAGAGATGAAAGGTGAGAAGTTTAGGGATGGATTGAACGTATCCCTACAAAGTAAGCTAAATATCTATGCTGGCATAACCTTTAGAGGTTGGGTTAAGAAAGCCATGGAGCAAGAAAGACTGGATGAAGAGTTGGAGGAAAATGAGTAATAAAAGGAGATGAGCAAGCAATTTTGGAATGAGAAAAAGAGAATGAAGTTTTTTTCTGGTTCAGAAGGAAATGTTAGAAGTGACAGATATGGGAAACCCCAAGGAGGTCAAGTATCGATAAGGTAATCGATGGCACCACCAGGATAAGCAGATAATGTTAAAAGACATGGAACATTATAGTGTAATGAATGCAAAAGTCATCACATAGGAAATTGTAGTAGATGCATAAGAGTGTGATGTTCTCAGTGTAGTGAGATAGGGCACTATGCTCGTGACTGTCCTGAGAGGGTGTTCGTAGAGCAGTCATTGCTAGAATCAAGTGTTTCACATTTAATAAGGGGGAGTAGACCTCCAAACCCTAACAGAGTGCAAAATGAAGCAAGGGCAGATGTGGGACCATCTCAAAAGGGACCTGTAACTCAAGGAGCTAGTGTTGCCGGTAGTGCTCAGCAAACTAGAAAGTTTACGGCTAATGAGCAAGAAAAGAATAAATATGTGTAATGCAGTAGTTATATGGTTAACTTGTAATGTAGACTCCTTAAAGGATGAAATAATCCTAGTAGTATAACTTTAGTTATGTTAATCATAAGTGGTTTTGAATGATATGAAGTAAGAAAATGTTTACTTTGATTATGATTATTAATTTAGCAAAAGTCCCTATTGGTAAGAAATTGCGTGGAAAGGTTTCCACTTAGCCAACATTCACAGAGGAATATTGAGACAGTTCCTAGGATATATGTATATCCGTTTCCTGGGGCCGAATACATATCTTACCTAAGGATGGCTTTTGTGAGAAATGGGCAAGAATGTAATTTGGCTCTATATGAGAAATACCAGTATCGTAAAATGAAAAACAAAAAGTGAATAATTTTATGAATTCCAATGCTTGTTCCACGGCTCAAGAGCATGGTATTGGCAGGTTATTTGAAAACTTGAAATTTACTTTGAATTAGTAAATGTTTGAGTTACATAAAATGTTTTCTCCAGTGATGTGATAATAGAGTAATGCTAAGTATCTATTTAGTATATGATAATGTGTGTAAATCTTTCTTAGCAATATTGTTGAGTTTTAAAATTGGAATTCTTGTGATTTCATCATTGTGATTTTCAAGTGATGTTAACCATTGTGTTATAAATTGATCCTATGAAGAGTAAGCGTACTCTTTAGGTTCAAGATTTAAGAACTGATTTATCATAAGAGATAAATGTAAATTTACCAATATTTGATATTGGTAAGAGACATGGATATGATTAGCATTATAAATGAGAAAATTGTTAAATTGAGTTGTGATACAGAGAATTCCAAAAGATAGAGTTGTGATTGTGAGGTTTAGCGAAGGTAAGGATAAGGATTTAAACGAATGAGATTCTTGATAATTATAACAAGTATTCTCGAATTTCAAAAACGAAATTCTTATTAGAGGGGGAAAATTGTAATATCCGTATCCTTGAACCGGATTAATTAAAGTTAATGATAATCAAGGATTATTCAATTATATTAAATTAGTGTGGATTAGGAGTTAATTATTATTATTTCAGGTAAATAATTAAGAAGTTAATTTTTATGTCATAAATTGATGTTTATTTTATTGATAAGGAAATAAATAATGTTTCTATAAGAAATAATTGAGTGTTGTTAAAGGAAGTTTAGAAGGATGCAATCGTAAAAGAAAAATGAGGACTTGATTGAAATGATTGCAAGTAGAAGGATTAAGAGATAAGGAATAGGAAAATGAGAGATTGAAGTGGAAAGAAGGAGGGAGAGTAGTTGGCTTCTGCAGGAAGAAGAAGGGAAGAAGAAGAAGAAAAGAAAAGGAAGAGAAAAAAGAGAAAGAAGAAAAAGAAGATAAGAAGAAGGTATCTGGAACTTGAAGAATTTGGAATTTTAAAGAAGAAGATTAGGGATTTGGCTGGAAAAAATAGTGAGTGGCACATTTAATTTGAGTTTTTAGTTTTAAATTTTGTTGATTTGAATTTGAATTTAAGCATATGAAATTGATGTTTAAATGTTAGATTTAGACTTAACTATAATGTATACATATTGTAGATGTGTTTAAAATTATTGGTTATGTAAATTCTGAGCTTTTGGGTGTTGGAAAATTGAAATTTTTGTTAAATTTCTACTGTTAATGTCGACCCAGAAGGCCAGAGGGCGGCACCTTTACGTTAAGGCGGTGCCTCCGCTAGGCTGGGTGGCGCCTCCGCGACGAAACCGGTGCCTCTGCATGTATGGTCGGCACCTTTGCATATATGGTTGGTGCCTCTGCACACGTGGTCAATGCCTCCGTGAGCGAAGTCGGCGCCCCTGCGCAGAGTAAGTGCCTCTGCACCTTGAATCGCACCTGATTTCATTTGTTTTCAGTTTAATTGAAGCATAACCATGCACCGAACATTAGAATAACATTTCAGAACATTTGAAATATCAGAAAATGAGTTTAATCTTTAAAGTTGGATATATTGATGAACAGTCAAAATTGGATGGTCGAGACATGCAGCGTTGCTTAAGAAGGACCTAACTTTCGGTATCGGAAGAGCCACGGGGCCTGTAATATATCAAATTGAAGCTAACTCAGAGAGATATATGGCCTTTACTAAGGGAACCCAACGAACCCCGTTTTAATGTTCAAATTCGACCATTTAGGCCTCCGTTTAGGGCTTCAAAGTTTTAGTTAAAATTTTAAGACTTAAATGTGCATGGCAATAGGAGTTAGAAAGCCATGTATGAGGCATAACAGAATTAGATAGTTATATATAGTCGAAGCCTAGAGCCAAATACACATCCTACCATATAGGTGTATACTATCTTATTCCTTCTTAGTAAGGACTTATTAACTTGAGAAGTAGAATAATAAAGTATAAGAATTTTGAAGTCTCCGAGTAGAGACTAAAGTATGTTCGTTAACAATGAGGCTAGGAAGATAATGAAATAAGAAAATGATAATTAAATTAAAGTATCCAGTATAATCAAATGAAATAAAGATTAAATCCCAAAAGAAAGGAATGATGAGATGTTAAGTAATTATATATATATATTTAACCTGATTCTTTTCTGGTAAGGATAGGTCAAATCTGGAGATAGAAAGTTAAGTAGACA
The DNA here is from genome assembly GCA_949673435.1 of Macaranga tanarius. Taxonomy (NCBI): domain Eukaryota; kingdom Viridiplantae; phylum Streptophyta; class Magnoliopsida; order Malpighiales; family Euphorbiaceae; genus Macaranga; species Macaranga tanarius. Next base: position 12,287 of record CATIWO010015096.1, on the reverse strand, counting down.
TATTATAATATTCAATGTTCTAGTTAATAGGGATGATGATTAAGTATCCAATATCAAGACTAAAGATCGAATACTCCAGTGAAATCCAATATGAGAAACATATAGAAGTCTGAGAATGATGTTTTATAAGAAAGGCACGAAGAAATCCAAGTGATGTTATGACACTCGAGAACTCCTAAAAGAAAGTGATATAGTTTTAATAGAATATAACTCTAAGGATTAGAGATTTCTTATTTGGGATATAGAAGGGTTTTAGAGGTGTATTCTCGATGCCGGGGGGGCGAGAACACCTCATATCATGAAGCGATAAATCTATGTTTAAATAATATTTGAAAAATGTGTATAGTCGTTGCCTATGGTCGGATACACATAATACCACATAGGATTATAGTTAAGTAGCATATACGCAAATTTATAATTGAAGTTAGTAAATGTGTATAGCCGTTGCCTGTGGCCGGATACACATGTTACTATAATGTGAGTGGGTATATATGCATAGCTGATGCTTGGGGCCGAACGCATATGATATTGCATAAGAGTTAGTTAGTGGAAGTGTATAGCCATTGCCAGAGGCCGGATACACCGTGTATAGCTGTTGCCATGGGCCGGATATATGTATGTACAGCCGTTGCCAAGGGTCGAGTACATGTATGCACAGCCATTGCCAGGAGCCAGGTGCATAATTTGTTATGAAGATGTAGGATTACATCTGAGATATATGTTAGAGCTGTTGCCTGGGACCACATATATATATCAGGTTAGATTGACCTTTGAGTTATTTTGGGCTTAAGTGCTTATCACACTTAAGTAATGTTATTATGGGTATTGAATATGAATAAATACTTGCGAGATATCACAGTGTTGAATGATATTGCGCTTAAAGATTATATGTATATGTATGAAGTACTTCTAGTTAATAATTTTCAATGGATGGTGTATATTGATGATGATTTTATTGTTAGTATGTTTAAGTATATTACCCAAGAATGTATGGTGAAGTGTTAAATTGTTTCCTTTATTGATTTATCTTTTAATATACTACTTAAATTAGAAATGAATTATTTTATGTTTGAATTTTCTAATTTTTATGAGAGAAAGGTTAGTTAGTGATGTTATATAGATGTTGATATAGCGTACTTATTTAATACTGATGGTTATTGAATCTCTATTATTTCATAATATATATATATATATATATATAGAAAGGGTGATTTTATGAAATATTCGAATGGGTAATGGATGTGGTTGTTTTTAAAATTGAGATATATTTGAATGTAAATAAAAGTCTTGAAATTCATTGATTCTTATTGTTGAAATTACTGGAAGGCGGTTTTTAAAGATTTCTTATGATAATGTTTCAAAATAATATTTTATCCTCTCACTGGGTAATTTTCTTTTGAAATTACTCACACTCGTTTTATTTTAAAATTTTCAGTATGGGTATTTGATTATTGCTTAGACAGTAACTGAGAGATGACAGTGCCGTGGACCACGACGGTAAAGAAGATTGATAAAACGAAGATTTTTAGAGATATTTGAGTAATGAAATTAGAATTTTGTTTATGAAATTTATTATTAACCTTGAGTTGTATAAAAAGATGTAAATGATTGAATTAGCATTAAAGTTTAGTATTTTAATTCTTGAAATAATAATGACAAGAGATTATTTATTATCATTAAGTCTTTAATTATGTCTATTGAGGGAGTAAATACTGGTGAGGGCATGACAAAAGGTGTGAATTGAATTCCAACATTTTGCTCTAATTTTATATTGGACATTTTTATTTTTTGAGATAAATTGGAACTTGTTCTTTTCAAAATTAAACAAATTAGACCTTTTATGAGTAAAAATAAGTTCTATAACTTCTTTTAATACAATTAATTCCTATAAATTAAAAAAAAAACTAATTTTAACAATTAACTAACAAATAAAATTTTTTAAAAAAAATTTAAACCAACACAATGATTTTTTAAACTTTTTTCTTGAATTTATTAAATAATATAAATTTCAAAAAAAAAATGACCAATTTTATTTGTTAATATATATAGAAAATTGATAATTAACCCAAAATTAAATTTTAATGATTGAATACAAAATTTGATTTGATTCAACCGTTATTTGAAATCTGATTTTAATGGTTTAAAATTTTATTTGATTCAAATTTTTTTATTTAACCATTAAAATCAAAATTTGGATCAATTATCGATTTACTATTTGTATTAATGAATAAAATTGGTCATTTTTTTAAAATGTATATCACTTGATTGTAAAGTTTTTAAAATTTAAGAAAATTTTTTAAAAATTATTGTATATTTTTAAAAAAATTTTAAATTTATAATTAGGTTATATATATTATTTTTAAAAAAATTTATCAATTTTATTTGTTAGTCAGCCGTTAAAATTAAAATTTTTTAAATTTATAAGATCTAATTATACTTAAAAAAGAGTTATAGAACTTAATTGCCACACCCTCACTACTATCTACTCCATTAGTAGACATAATTAAAGAATTAATAATAGTAAAGAATCTCTTAACAACAATATTACAAGAAGTAAATACTAAACTTGAAAGCTATTTCAAAGTATTTACATCTCTTTATGCAACTCAAGGTTGACATTATATTTCATAACAAATTCTAAACTCATTCTTTAAATATTTCTAGAATTCTTCGTCTTATCCATCTTCTTTACTGTCGTAGTCCACGACACTATCATCTCTCAGCTACCAGCTAAGCAGATATTAAACACCTATACTGAAAATTTTTAAAACAAAAGAGTGTGGGTAATTTCATAAGAAAATTACCCAGTGAGTGGACAAAATATTATTTTGAAACTTTATCATAAGAAAATCTTTAAATTCAATTTGCAGAAATTTCAACAATAAGAACCAATGAACTTCAAATAATTTATTCACATTCGAATAATTCTTATATTAAAAAATGACCACATAAATTACTCGCTTGAAATTTGCATAAAATCCCCTTTTATTTATATTTATCACATGAAATAATAGGGATTCAATAGCTATCAATATTAAATAAATATGCTATATTAATTGCTATATAGTATCACTAACTAACCTTTCTCCCATATAATTAGAAATTCAATTATAAAATAATTACTTTCTAATTCAAGTAATATATTAAAAGACAAATCAATAAATGAAACAAATTAACACTTCACCATACATTCTTTGATAATATACTTAAATATACTAACAATAAGATCATCATCGACATACACCATTCATTGAAAATTATTAACTATGAGTACTTCATACACATAATCTTCAGCGCAACATCATTCAACACTATAATATCTCACAAGTATTTACTCATATTCAATACTTATGGTAACGTTACTTAAGTGTGATCAGCACTTAAGCCTATAATAACTCAAAAGTAAATCTGAAATAATATATGTAGCTGGCCCCAGGCAACAGCTCTACATATATCTCAGATGTAATCTTACATCTTCATGGTAAATTATGCACCCAGCCCCTGGCAACGGCTATGCATACATGTATCCGGCCCTTGGCAATGGCTATACATGGTGTATCCGGCCCCTAGTAACTGCTATACACAACCACTAACTTATTCTTATGAAGTATCATGTGCATCCGGCCCCAGGCATCGGCTATGCACATATACCTACTCACATTATAGTAACATGTGTATCCGGCCACAGGCAACGACTATACACATTTATCAACTATTATTCAAACATGGATTTATCTATGCATGATATTATGTGTATTCGGCCCCCCGGCATCGAATGTATACATCTACAAACCTTCCATGTCCCAGATAGGGAATCTCTAATTCTTAAGGTCTATTCAATTAAAACTACATCACTTTCTTTTAGGAGTTCTCGAGTGTCCTAGCATCACTTGTATTTCTTTGTGCCTTTCTTATAAAACATCAATCTCAGACTTCTATATTTTTCTCATATTGGATTCCGCTGGAGTATTTCAATTTTTAGTCTCTATATTGGATACTTGAACATCATCCCTATTGACTAAAACATTGAATATTATAATGCTTCCACTGAACTCTCCATCTCTAGATTTGATTATCCTTACCAGAAAGGAATAAGGTTGAATATATATAATTACTTAACATCTCATCATTCCTTTATTTCATTATCTTCCTGGCCTCATTGTTAATGAACATACTTGAGTCTCTACTCGGAGACTTTATTATTCTCATAATTCATTATTCTACTTTTTAAGTTAATAAGTCCTTACTAAGAGGGAGTAAGATTGTAGACATCTATATGGTAGGATGTGTATTCGACCCTAGGCTTCGACTATACACAACTACCCAATTCTACCATACCTCATACATGGGCTCTCTAACTCCTGGTGTCATGCACACTTAAGACCATAATTGCAACTAAAATTTTGAAGCCCCAAACGGAGGCCTAAATGGTCAAATTTGAACATCAAAACGGGGCTTGTCAAGTTCTCCTAACAAAAGCCATATAGCTCTCTGAGTCAGCTTCGATTTGATATATTACGAGCCCCATAACTCATCTGATGCCGAAAGTTAGGTCCTCCTTAAGCAACGCTGCGCATCTCAACTATCCCAATTCGAATGTTGGTCAATATTCAAGCTTAGACTTTAGTCTATTTGATTAAGACTTATAGAGATTGTATAGGTACATATAAAATTATTATGTTTCAAACCTTTTATTTGATTTAGTCTAGCTGAACCTGGTTCAGTTCAGTTCGATTTGGTTCGGTTCGATTCAAATTCAATAAAACTGTTGCAATGAAGGCTGAGAGGTGCCGCCCTCTGGCTGAGAGGCACCGCCCTCTGGCTGAGAGGTGCCACCCTCTGCTCAGAGGCATCGACTTCGCAACCTCTGGTTCGACAGTAGCAGTAGATTTTCAATAAAAAAATCCAGATTTTCCATAATTAATCACACCAGAACTTCCTATAAAAAATATAAGCTAAGATTTAACTCATCTGCAACTCAAAACATCACAATTGAGTTTAGATCTTCATTCAAAGATTCAATTGAAATCTAAAGCTTTGAAAATAAAATCAACTATAATAATATACATATAGCTTTAATTAAAAACAACCACTCATAGATTTCTTGTTCTTATTTTCTAAATCCGAAAATCTCCTTTCCCAATAGCTTCTCTCCCTTTTCTTTTTCTTCTCTTTTCTCTTCTTTTCCTTTCCTTTTCTTCTTCTTCTTCCCTTCTTCTTCCTGCAGAAGCCAACAACTCCACTTTCTTCTTTCTATTTTAGCCCTTCATTTTTCTTTTCCTTTTCTTTTAATCCTTCTATCTTTAATTTTTTCAATTACATCCATACTTTCTTTTCAATTTCATCCCTCAAATTTCTATTTAATTCAACTCCTTCATTTCTTTATTCTCAAAATTACTAACATGATAATAATTCCTCATAATTAGTTCAATCTAATATCATTGAATTAAACACACTTAATTATCATTATCTTAAATAAATCTGGTTCAAGGACACGGATATTACATTAATTGTATTCATAAAATGTCTAATTTATCTAATTAAAAAAAAGTTCTAATTTAACTCAAAAAATGAAAAACTTTAATATGAAATTAAGGCAAAGTATTGGAGTTCAATTTACGCTTATGGCCGATGAATGATTTCATCCTTTACCAAAAAAAAAAAAAAATTTTATCATTTAAATAGAATAAATATAAACTTATAAGGTACTATTTTTATCAATTTAATTATAAAATAAGTGGGTTTTCTATATAGATCTAGGTTTATTTTTTTATTTTTGTGATTTCGCTGTCTTATTGCGGTGTTTGGTTTTCGTCGTCTTGTTACGGCGTTTGGTTTTTGCCGTCTTATTGCGGTATTTTTTGTGTGTGGAAAATTCAGATAAACAAAGCATATTCGATTCAACAGAGATATCAGATTCGATTATGGTCGTTAGTATATTGCAGCACTGGAGTCATAGGTATTCTAGTCATTATAGAATTTTTAAATGTGTAGGCTTTGAGCTGATTTATTATGCTATTAACCTTGGAGATGTGAATATTTCACAGTTTCATCCTTTAATAGTTTTTAGCAGATTTATATCAATATTTTTATCGATGTATTGCTGGTTTGAATGAATGAAGTTATTGTTATTGTCAAAAAAAAAAATCATTAGATATTTATTCGTATTTATCCTTAGTTTTTAAGTCGTCCTCCAAGGAAAAAAGAAAAACATCACAGAAGAAAGCTACCAACACATGTACCTAAATGTACATGCTCCCACTATTGTACTTATTGTTTTTTTTAAATTAATTTGTCTTAATAAATTATACTTTTCTTGATAATAATATAAGACCATTCTAGAGGCTCAAGCGTTAGCATATTCAAAAAAAATGCTTATTTTTTATTAGGAATGTGCAAGATCCGGTCGACTTAAAAAATTTAAACTGAACCGACCAGATTTGGTTTAATTCAGTTACCATTTTTTTATATTTATAAATTTTTGATTGGAAACTGAACCGACCGAAAAACTGACTTTCATATATATCATATTTTTGTATAACTAAAATTTATTAGCTACATAGGTGTAGCAAAGTGGCGAGTGCGACAAATTCTTCTCCTGGGTCGCAAGTTATTTTTCCGTTTTATATCTTGAAAGTCTTTGAAAGAAAATGAAGAGAAAAGTGAACATCTCAAGTTCAATCCTCAGGTCTTGTAAGTTATTTTTCCATTTTATACCTTGAAAGTCTTTGAAAGAAAATGAAGAGAAAAGTGAAAATGAAGAGAAAAGTGAAATTAACATAGCTAAGACATAATCTTGTGACTTATAGCGCACCTTAACCGCTAAGCCATTTGCAATTGTTTGTTATATATTTCCTTTCCTTATTTTTATTATTTAATCGGATATCCAAAATCGAACCCCACCACCTGAGTATATTTTCAGTTTCAGTTCGATTTTAGATTCTAAAAATTTTATCCGACCCGATCCGAACTTCCGATTGCTCACCCCTATTTTTTATTAATAGGACATAACATAAGTTTTTAGGTATCACCTTCTCTCCATCTTATCTTCTCTCTTGGAAAGTGGGTCATCTTCTTCATCAAACTAGGTCTGAGGCTATGGTCAAAATTTTTTCATTCTGGCCATAGCCTCACCTATTTTTTCTTTGCTTTGTAGTATTTTCCCCATTTTTAATATCAATAAGTTGAGTTTTCTTAAAGGTTTTTCTATGATGTTGAGTTATATTGTCTTCCCCTTAATAGGTTTGTTTGCTACAAGCATGGTGGTGGCTCTACACTTCCTTACAGATAATTCAACAATAAATTTCTCAAATATTTTTTCAGCTAACTTACCCGATGTTGAAGATCTTTTATTTGCCATCCTTATGGAGGATTTGATTTTAAATAGGTATGACCTCACCCATAAAATGTAGAAGTTAGAAACATTGATCTGGCCTAATCATGTGTCAAAAATCTCTAACCCGAATGCTAATATCCTAAGTTATCATGACACATCCGATTACTGTTGGCATAGATGTGCCCTAGGGCCATTATTTTATGTAGACATTATAATATCATCCCTATGGCAATAAAATATTCATTTAAATAAAAGTGTTTATTTATTTGAATGTTTACCCTTAGTATCATGTTGAATGAGTTTATTATCAAGAGTTGATAATATGAGTGACAAACTCATTTGGTACATATACTATAAACGTTCATAGTCATTAGATTAATATATGGGTACTATTAATCCATAGACTATCACCTCTGTCTATTTTCCTTGATCGGTATGTGATATCGATAGTGGGAGGTAGTGAGTCCCATGCTACTTGATATGAGATATTAGAATAGACATGTGGATACTCATGTGATGGGTGGATCGAACTTGTGAAGTAAGATTTGTGATTGCATAGATATTCACTTAAGTCAACAATCACAATCTTGGACATAATAGTGCATACGGTCCTTCGACCTGAGGCGACACGGTCATCCACATATGGTTCATTAGAGTTTGTTACTACTTACATACCTGTGCTAACCACGTGTGGTGGCTCTAATTGGTTATATGTAGGGATTAGTGATCGGCCAAGATGGAATTCATTACCTGGAGTGAACCGGGATAAGATCCTATACTATCTAAGTTATTCTTGTTGAATAAGTACCTGGCCAGGTCAAACTCCACTTACCCGAAAAGAGTTTCGGTGCTAGAAAAGAGTTTATAGTAGTAGTCATGTTTTATCGAGAATGGAACTGAAGATGAGGTCATATGATTGAGGAAATTAGAGTTTGACTAAACCGTGACTCTAGCCAATATCGGGATCTTGTAATGAAGGGACATTTAGTGCACGGTAATTGTGTTTATTGGTTCTTGTGAATCTACATATAGCATTCACTTCTAATTGGGTAGTCGTGATATCTATGCTGGGGGTCACTCACAACTTATGGGAACTGAATGTAACACATTGGGATTTTCACATTTAGTATGGAAAGGTGTTTCCATGATATTATATGTTAATATCATTTTCCATTGACATTTAGACTTGAACCTAGTAAGTCTTACACATAAGATTTGCACTTGTGATGATTAACATTAATTTGATTATTAATTAAAGAGTTCAATTAATTAATTAAATTAATTGAATTGGATTTGCATATATACGGGAATCTAGCATATCTTAAAATCCAAATTCAAAGAATGAAACTTTATTGCATTTATTGCAAATATTAATTTTTCCTTAATTTAATATGAGATTTTAAATTAAAGATTAAATTAATATTAGCCTTCTAAATAAATAAATATATATATATATATATATATATATATATATATATATATGAATATATATATATGTACATGGGCTATGAGATGGACTATGTAAATCACGGATGATGGACTTGGTCTATATTATGGACCCAGGGCCTTGGACTTTGTTCAAAGAGTTTGAACTAGTCCACTTGTTAATATATAAATTTGGGTATTGATTAAAGAGTTTAATCTAGCCCATTATATGTTTAGATTGGATTGGGCCATCTTTAAGTGTAGAGAGGCCCATTGCCCAAACCTAAGCCCAAGCCCACTAAGTGGCAATGGAATTGGAATAGGGATGGGGTAACAATCCAACTAAACTAACCAATTCAAAGATGGTGGCTTCTTATTGTCAAGGTTGTGGAATTCCAAGTCTTTAGAAGACTTACAATAAAGACTTTGAATAAATACTAGCAATAGTTAATTGGATTCTTTAATTAACAACAAATGTGTAAGACACTAAGGCTTGTGTCTTTTACTTATTTTTCATTTACATTTTAATTACTTATTGCATTTTTATTATAGTTCTTGTGCTTTTATGTTTTTTATGTTATTTATATGTTTTATAGGTCATTTTAAGCTAATTTTTTGATTAAAGTAGATTTGGAGTGCATTGAAGTGAAGAAAAACCAAAAGGATCAAAAAGAGAATTTGACAGGCCTGTGCTGAGTCGGCATAGCATGCCAACTCGTGACAGAGCCCTACCGTGCCGAGTCGGCACTATGGTGCCGAGTCTAAAGAGGTGCAACTCTTCACTTTACACAGTTTTCTTATTTTGGCCATAATTTCTGCTACAGACCTCCAAATTAGGTGATTCAATTTGCATTGGAAATCTAACTCATAGATCTACAATTTTTATGAAGACACTATCTACAAATAATGTAAATTAATTTGACGAAAATGCCCTTGAAGTTACTACATTTGCATAGGGTGGTGACTTTTCATATCAAATGGTGCCTTTTCAAATATATACGAATTTTAATCACTTGTAACTCTTCCTAAGACATATCAAATATATATGTTGGCTGTATTTTTAGATATAGAAGATACAATAGTAATTATAGACAAGAGACATCAGAAAGCATTTGTTATTATCTATTAAAAGTGTTAGTTTTATTTATTTAGTTACTATTAGTGCAATTCAATATTCAAGTGAAGAACATTCAAAGCAAGTCAAGAAATCTTTAAGAAGGCTATCTACATTCAAAGTTCTATCTTTCTCTCTTAGCACTTTATGTTTTATTTTCCTTCTTGTTGTTATTTTAATTATGTTTATCATATATCTTGGCTAGGTTATTGTTTGTTAGAATTGCAAGGAAGAATGAATCAATGAATTAGCTATTTACTTTATGTTATGTTTATGGTTTGAATTCAATTGCGAGTTTGAATATGTTGTATATGCTTGATTACCATCTATGATGTTTTAATCAAATATGTACATAATGAGAGTTGGTGCATTTTGGTGAATATATAATTGAATTCTATAAAAGCAATGAAATCACTTGGAGACAAGGGTTTCTACTTAATAAAAATTATAAGCCTTGCATGATAATAATATAAATTATGTTTATCTCTACAATAATATGAGAATGCTTGTGAACTCTAAATAAATTACCCTTTATTGACAATGAGAGTTGCATTGAAGGACTTTAAGTATATATGACAATGAGAGTTGCATTTATACCTTATACCATGTTTATAATCATTTGATGTAGTTATTTATTTATTTTGTAATTCTTGATAAATTCCTACTTGTAATTATAATAAACCATATTAAACTTGATATTTAGAATAGTTAGAATAATTAGTATAGTTAGTAATTAATTAGAATAATTAAAATAATCCAACAATTTCTATTATTAATATTTTGCCTATCCATCTTATTATCTATCCAGTTAATATAAAATTCATAAGTTCCCAGTGTTCGACACCCTACTTACTCTATATTTAGTTTTAGAGACTAGGGTATTATAATTTGACCCACATCAAATTTTGGTGCCGTTGCCGGGGAACTTGATTGATATTTTTATTAGCTTAGGGTAGAGAAAGGTTTATTTTATTTTTTTATTAGTTGTAATTTTTATAAGTTTTATTTTTATTGATTGATTGATTTTTGTTTGATTTCATGATGAGACTTAGTAGAAGTGCTAGTGATAGTTTTCATTTTGATCCTGAAATTAAGTTAACTTTACATGCTTTGCGTAGGGAATAAAGGCAAAGAAATCTAAATCAATAAAATTTGAACATTATGACGGAACTGGAAAGATGAACTTTGGGCGAATTTGCTATGCCCGATGTAACGGGCAATTTTAGAGGAATTGTGGCTCTATCAATAGCCAGCAATAACTTTGAAAATAAACTAAGCATCATATATATGGTGCAAAATATTCAGTTTGGAGGTTTACAATGAGAGGATCCATATGCTCATATATTGGCTTTTATCAATATGTGTGCTACCTTCAAGATCTATGGAGTGACGGATGATGCAATAAGGCTTAGGCTTTTCCCATTTTCAGTCAAGGAAAAGGCACAACTTTGGCTTGCTAGTTTGCCAAGTGAATCAATTACCACTTGGGACTAATTAAAGCAAGAATTTTTACACAAGTATTTTCCAGCACAAAAGACCACCAAGTTTTGTAATGAGATCACTACTTTCAAGAAAAATGGTAGTGATATTTTGCATTTTTATCCTAAAATTGAGTTAACTTTACGTGCTTTGCGTAGGGAACAAAGGCAAAGAAATCTAAATCAATAAAATTTGAACATTATGACAGAACCGAAAAGATGAACTTTGGGCGAATTTGCTATGCCCGATGTAACGGGCAATTTTAGAGGAATTGTGGCTCTATCAATAGCCAGCAATAACTTTGAAAATAAACCAAGCATCATACATATGGTGCAAAATATTCAGTTTGGAGGTTTACAATGAGAGGATCCATATGCTCATATATTGGCTTTTCTCAATATGTGTGCTACCTTCAAGATCAATGGAGTGATGGATGATGCAATAAGGCTTAGGCTTTTCCCATTTTCAGTCAAGGAAAAGGCACAACTTTGGCTTCCTAGTTTGCTAAGTGAATCAATTACCACTTAGGACCAATTAAAGCAATAATTTTTACACAAGTATTTTCCACGACAAAAGACCACCATGTTTTGTAATGAGATCACTACTTTCAAGAAAAATGGTAGTGAGACCATATATGTAGCTTGGGAGAGATTCAAGGAGCTTCAAAGGCAATGTCCACATCATGGCTTGCCTGATTGAATGATCCCTTAAATTTTCTACAACGGGTTGACGTATGAGAATAGAAATATCGGCAACGCAGCTTCTAGTAAGAAATTGACGGATGTTTTTCATCTCCCCACTCAAGGGTCCGAACGACGTACTTATTCGTACTACACTGTGAGTGACAATGGCTATATACTCCACCACCAGGTTTGAATGAAACACAGGCAGCAAAGCAACAACCATTGTCGGGTTATTCGGGACTTGTGTGTA
>CATIWO010015082.1:0-20406 GCA_949673435.1 Macaranga tanarius | reverse complement strand
TGAATTGTAAAAATTATCTGCAATTTCCCATGGAAAGCTAGGATTGTAAATAAAATAAAGGGAATAGAGCACGTGAGTTGCACATGGATGGTCAACACATGAAGGGACTTTAAAGACAAATCTTTTTTCCCTTTTTCTTTTTTCATCTAAACAAGAGCCAAGAAAAAAAGCTTGACCAACCACTGGCTGCATCAACTTTTATTTTTTATTTTTTAATTTAGACATAGGAGTTTCACCGAAATTAAACTTATAATTTTTTTAATAGTAGAAAAAGATTTATTATTTAACTATCGGATACTAAACATAGAGGTATATAATAATAATTAATGTCTACCTTTTTAAAAGTATTGGGAAGTGACATTTTTATACTATATATTAAAAAATTAGGTTAAGCCTCATAATTAGCATCGTTGATATGTCTCATCTTACCAAATCATATCATATCATACCAAAACAAAACAAAACAAAACAAAACTATAACAGGAGAAGAAAATTAAAGATTGGTTATAGAATTGGATGGCGCAGCAGCTCGTGCTTATGTTGAATTATTTTCCTTGTGTATTTTGAGTCAATTAGCTTGTGCTAGCTTATATAATTATTGTTTTGGAGAACCAACAAAGTACATATATGAACATTGAATAATTATTGCAGTCTTGTGTGCTACAAAGGAAAATAACAATAGGGAGACAAACTATTTTCACTTCTGACAGAGAACCAGCTAGATAGGAGACATAGTACAATCAAACATTTGAGCAAACATAATTCTTGATGCATGCAGCGATAGGATGGGACTTTATATAATATGTGTGATCACCATCATTAACATCTGCCGACATTTATGTTTACAACAACACACCTTGCCTTTCTGGAGATGTTTCGGATGTAATATATATGTGTTCATTATTATTTCACCCTATAGCTACAAATGGCTATTTTATAACATCAATTTTGTTATTGTACTAGTACGTTACAAGTGAAAATAGAATGTTTCACGTGCAATTTTCTAATAATTAAAATGATTCAAATTTTTATATGTTTTTAACATTATAGCTTGATTTATATTTTTATTTGTAAAAAATGTTTCTTGAATCTTTTTTTGCATATCCCTATTACGTTCTATGAAAATTGTGCATCTGCGACTATCTTTTGGTCCATAGGTCTTGACATAAAATTAGAATTCTAATTTTTCATAATGATATTTTATTAATTATTCATTAATATAGATAAAAATTTATCATTGGTCCATACTATTGATGTTTTAAAGGAAATCAATCTATTAAATTATTCAACCTTCAAGCACATTGTTACACCAACCACAAAATGAGGGAATGTAAATAAAAAAAAAATGTTGATAAAAAATGTGCAAATGTGGATTAGAAAAAATAAAAGAGAAATGAGAGAGATTTACGTAGCTTTTGTGTTGGGTAATTAAAAAGGAGGCATCATCATCGAGAAATAAATAAGTGGGACAAAGTAGAAAAGAGGACAAGTGTCAACTTTTGCATCCAAGCAAATGGAAGAGAAGAATGGGACCAATGAAATAGGAATTTGTGTTTGACCTTGTCCGAATGAAAGCAGGCAGCACGACTCAGACTACTAACGTATGCAGACTTCAATTGCATAATGCTGCCCATTAACACACACCTAATCTCTTCATTATCCTTTGTTTTATGTACCCATCTTCTTTTAATTTAGGTAATGATACATGTTTCTTAGAGATATATAAATAGTATTATCTCTCATCAAATAAAAAAAAAATTTAGTGAGAGATAATTACTTGTTTGTTCATTAACAGAAGAGACATTTAATATGAGGGAAGGATAATTTAAAATTTTCGCTCTTAGAGAGATAACACTATTCACATCTCTCTAAGAGACACCAATCTTTTTTCTTTAATTTATATAATTTTGGCTATCACTTAGAACTATGTATCAAAGGGTATATATGAATAGTAATTTATTTTTTTCGCTGTTACAAAAAATTCATTTTTCCTAAGCTATCAGTTCGACCTAAAAGTCGTAAATTTTTTTTAATAACTAATTTAACTTGGCCATACACAGCATAATTCGAATTCAATTCGACACTTATGTAACCTTATTTTGCTTCTAAATATCCAAGTGGTCAACATTATTTTTTATAACTAAATTTAAAATTTGAACTTGAAATCTCATAGTCTTGAAAATAATTTAAATATAAATCATTAACAGCAATTAATAATTTTATTTTATTAGTACCGAAGACCTATTTGAAAACTTATATCCTCTAGCACTTTCAAAATATTAATAAAAATATTAGATTTTTAAGTGATTTAGGTTAATCATAAAGCTTATGACTAAAATATTAGATGATAAAAATGTAATTAATTGAGTGGAAACAAAAAAAAGAAATTGAATATAGTGGCCAAAGATAGTTCCAAAAGTAGCATGGTTTAGAAAAAAGAAAATTGGATGGAATTGAGAGGATGCAAATTTGCACTATCAATAAACTAAAGTAATATGAAGATTAACAATTATAATACTAAAATTAGTGCTAATTATGTATGGCCTTTGCTTAAGACACCCAAAAACGGTGGTCACGTCATCACCTCACCACCATATTTTTCTCTACAACTGTTTGGTCTGATATTAGTTTTAGGAGCTAAATCAGGAACCAGAGAAATTTCTGTTGTTGAATCTCATCCAATCAAATAAAAGAAAAACAAATAATTAAGCAAAAAAAAATTAAAAAAAAAAAAGAAGAAAAAAAACAAAGAAACAGAGAGAAAGAAAAAGCCAGTCTTTAGTACCAACCTCTTCTCTTTTTTCTTGTTTTTGTTCTTTCCCAATCAATCTAACAGGACAACACTTTAATTTTTTTTGGCATTTGAAAATTACCCATTTCATAAAATCATTATAGCAAACACAAGAAACCCATCAAGGAAAGAACAAGTCTTTGAAAACCAGAACAAAAACAGCAACAAAAGATTGATGCTTTTGTTATGGTTTTTACTGCATTTGATTCCCTCCAGCTTCCTCTTTTCTGGGTTTGTTGCAAAAATGTGTCTTTTGGCTTGAAAACAACAGAATGCTAATGGGAGAGGGAGGATAGCAATGCAGGAGAGGTGAAAGATTTGATCTTTTTTTTTTCTTTTTTTGGTAGGCAGAAAGAGAATGAGCAAAGATAATGGAGGTTTGGCTAAGGGTTGGGAAGCAACGGTAAGAAAATCACAAGCTTCATTAAAGAAACGATCTGGTTCACTCTTTGGTACAATGATGTCAGCAGCGGCAGTAGCTCATGCAGATGATGATGATCCTTCTTGTACTGATTCTCTACCACTCAGAGAAATAGTTCTTCCCAGTGGTGATTTTTACACTGGCCAATGGCTTGATAATGCCCCTCATGGCCATGGTAAATATCTTTGGACAGATGGGTGCATGTATGTTGGTGAATGGTACAGAGGGAAAACAATGGGAAAAGGTAAATTTAGCTGGCCTTCTGGTGCTACTTATGAAGGTGATTTCAAAACTGGTTATATGGATGGTAAAGGGACTTATACAGGTTGTTCAGGTGATACATATAGAGGTGCTTGGGTTATGAATTTGAGACATGGACATGGAACAAAGAATTATGCTAATGGAGATTATTATGAAGGTGATTGGAGAAAGGGTGTGCAAGATGGGCATGGCAGGTATCAGTGGAAGAATGGGAATAATTATATTGGTCATTGGAAAAATGGTCTGATGAATGGAAATGGAACTATGATTTGGAGCAATTCTAATAGATATGATGGATTTTGGGAAGAGGGTGTGCCTAAAGGAAATGGGACTTTTAGATGGTCAGATGGAAGTTTTTATGTGGGAGTTTGGAGTAAAGATCCTAAAGAACAAAATGGGACTTATTATCCATCCGGTTCTACGTCAGGGAATTTGGATTGGGATCCACAAGAAGTGTATTCAGTGGAGTTAAATGATTGCCGCATTTCTGCTTGTGAAAAAGTTTCAATTTTTCCATCGCAAAAGATGCTGAATTGGCCTGGAGTTGATCAGGGAGGGATTGTTAAGCCAATGAGAGGGAATGGTGACGAGAATAGGCCTCGGCGTATGTCAGTGGATGGGAGGTTGAGTAATTACAGTGTAGCTTCAATGGAAAGTAATGATGTTTTTGGTGGTGGTGGGGATGTGGACTGGAGGGATGGGGATGATGGGTTTGATGATTTTGAATCAAGAATGCAGAGATTGAATATTCAGCCTGGGAAGAAGCAAGGCCAGACGATATCAAAAGGGCATAAAAATTATGAGCTCATGCTCAATCTGCAGTTAGGAATCAGGTACTTGGATTGCTAAATGCTTGTGTGTTGATTCTGCTCCCTCTTACTGATCTGCCATGGTCAGCATTGTCTCTCATTGTATGCTTGTAGTAGTGGACTTGAAGGTGTCTTTTGTTTCATCTTGTTCTATAAGTTGTCATTTTATATGCTTCTGTGTATTATGCTTAGATATGTTGGTTCTCCGATTCATCGTCTGTGGAAATAGCAAATTCATATGCCTAAATGGTTGCTTATCTGGTTGTGCAGACATTCAGTGGGAAGGCCTGCTCCTGCCATATCTCTTGATCTGAAGGCTTCAGCTTTCGATCCTAAAGAAAAAGTTTGGACTAAGTTTCCACCAGAAGGATCCAAATACACTCCACCTCACCAGTCCAGTGATTTCAAATGGAAGGATTACTGCCCTGTTGTTTTCAGGTTACAGCTTGCATACTTCTCTTTTCATAACAGGATAAGCCTCTTTTAGCAGTAGCGACGTAATTCAATGAGACTGAATGTCAATGGAAAGTAGAATCCGAAAATATGATCTGAAATTACTTCTGCATTGCATCAGTTTGGGACAGCTCTTATAGTAGAAGTATTGTGAAAATCTGGTATTGAGATATGCAATGTTTCTTCAGTTTTAATTGGACTGTTACAATTTTTGAGGAATACTATGATAGCAGATTGCCAAAACATGTCACATTCATCCATATCATCATTCTTCCAACTTCAGTTGATAAAAAAGGTGGCTTGACGATTCATCATAATCCTATTTTCAGGACTCTCAGGAAATTGTTCAATGTGGATGCAGCTGATTACATGCTGTCAATATGTGGCAATGATGCCCTTAGGGAACTCTCATCCCCAGGAAAAAGTGGAAGCTTCTTTTACTTGACACATGATGACCGCTACATGATCAAAACAATGAAGAAATCAGAAGTGAAAGTTAGTTTCTCATTTTTCAGCTCTATGCTTTTGTTTGAAGCCTTAGATTCCATTTTCTAATACAAATTGGCTGATCTACAGGTCCTCTTAAGGATGTTGCCAGCCTACTATAATCATGTACGAGCATTTGAGAATACTTTAGTTACCAAATTTTTTGGTCTTCATTGTGTGAAATTGGCTGGTCCAAATCAAAAGAAGGTAATGTGATAGTAGGTGTAGAGCACAAATTCTAGAAAAAGATTGCCATGGTTATGAATTGTCATGAAATAAATTTCCATCCCATGTAGGTACGATTTGTCATAATGGGGAATCTTTTCTGCGCTGAGTACACCATTCATAGGCGTTTTGACTTGAAAGGATCTTCCCATGGTCGCACAACTGCTAAACCTGAATCAGAAATTGATCCAACAACAACCCTCAAGGATCTTGATCTCAACTACATTTTCAGATTGCAGAAAGCTTGGTTCCAAGAATTTTGCAGGTCAACATCTTGTCTCAGCCCCTTTCTTGCCTTTGTTTTTGTCATGCTGATGGAGGATGTTGCAGTGAAAAAATTCTATTAATTCTTTTGCAAGTTGTTCAAATTACTTCATAAGGACAATTTATTAAACGATTTGCAACTGAAGGACAATTGTGGAAATGTTTCAAGTAAAAGTTTGAACATTACTATCCTTATGTTTTTATAACATGAAAATGCACTCTCATGCAGGCAAGTGGACAGAGACTGCGACTTCCTTGAACAAGAGAGGATAATGGATTACAGTCTCCTGGTTGGTGTTCACTTTCGAGACACATACAGGGATTCAGTGACACCACCTCGTCTTTCTGGAGTTAGGACTCCTACTGGCCTCCGCACTCCAACCGGACTACTAACTCCCACTGGACTTCGAACTCCTACTGGTTATTTCTAGTCATCTATTGTGTTCCTGTTGCTGTTTGTACTTTATGAACTGTTACTTGCTGAACTGAACAACTAATAGGGTCACTTTTTTCTACAGGAAATCAAGACTCTGATAACGAATTAGGAGCACTCCCCCGCCTTTCGAGAGCAGACATGGATAAGCTTCTGTTTGACCCTGCTCGGTAAAATAATCTCACTGAACCAAGATTCTGCATCTTCCCTTTTCTTGTTTTCATATATTTTGTGAAAGTACTCACTGCCAAGTAACACTCCACCTGTTTTCTTGGATATGCACGAATCTGTTTTTTGTTGACATTCAAGATTTTATAGGCATGAGAAATGTTTTAAGTTACTAAAAGAATTGTGCGTAATTATTCACTCGCATTACTGAGCAATGCATCCTGCCTTGGCTAGTTGGCAATGATGCTGGATTATTGTGACATTGAATTTACTGCTTACATCCTTGTTTCGTGCTTGCTGAATGTACTCTGCAGGTGGGCTTCCATAAAACTAGGCATTAACATGCCAGCACGGGCTGAAAAGACTGTCAGAAAAAGTGATTGCGAAACTCAGCTGTTTGGAGAACCTACTGGAGATCTCTATGAAATCATTTTATTTTTTGGTATAATAGACATATTACAGGACTATGATATTAGTAAAAAGCTTGAGCATGCATACAAATCAATGCATTATGATCCGACTTCAATCTCTGCTGTCGATCCAAAGCAATACTCGAAACGTTTTAGAGATTTCGTGTTAAGAGTTTTTGTAGAAGACACCTGAAGGTACATACATTGACCAGAATCTTCAACTTCCCACCTGCAACCATCTGTGTACGGTCGGTCTTATTTATATCTTAGGAGATGACGGTACTTGCAG
The DNA here is from genome assembly GCA_949673435.1 of Macaranga tanarius. Classification (NCBI taxonomy): domain Eukaryota; kingdom Viridiplantae; phylum Streptophyta; class Magnoliopsida; order Malpighiales; family Euphorbiaceae; genus Macaranga; species Macaranga tanarius. Next base: position 13,396 of record CATIWO010015082.1, on the reverse strand, counting down.
GTAAAAGGCTACCTTTGTAAGTTGTAACCTTCTACTTGGTTGCTAGGGAAGTTCTGTGGCTACCAAGTTGGTTCAGCATAGCATTTTTCTCCTCAACATCATCTCTGTTAATTTACAGTTACAAAAATATGATATATATTCTAGGGAAGGTACAGATTAGCTTCATAAAAACCAGAGTTACTTGAGCTTGTTTAAGTTGTAAATCAGTTAACCAGGTGAAGAACCTATATATTGATATTGATTCTTTTTGTACCTAGTTCATTTTTTCTTCAAGAAAGTGAGAAGTCTTTTGGGGTTCGGCATCAATTAAGATTATGTACAGAAGGAATTATAATGGAACTAACTCATTTTTTGATCTTGAAAAAAAATTTTCTGTTGATAAAAATGTGCATCATCATCCTTCATTTTTATTGCTCTCATTGTGATGCATCTGTCACAATTATCAATTTTCCTACAACACAATTCCCTGTTCTGAAAAGGAAATGTTGAAATCTCAACTTCATGCATTTCCATGTAAAATGGCATTAAAAAGTGTTTGAGAATCACTTCATTTGCAATCTATCATATTCTGGAGGAATGGTTCCAGAACCCATAAGCTTGAATAGTACAAGCAGCATAGGATTCTGCTAAACCAACACACAATGCCAGTGCCTGAATTTGAGATGCTGGTGCTACAATTCAGATACAAGACATTTACGGGAAATCCTGTCAACATTCAAGAAAACTTGAATTTGGTTTCTTTTCATCTCATCTCTAGTTGTCATCAAGAACATTAAAGAGTTATCTTGGTCCACTTGTTACCATTATGGTCTAATATTGGGTTACAAACTGCCTACAACCTCAAAATCTTGTCCTGTACTATGTAAAACAACACCCACGTTTAGGCCAGACATGGTATGTCAAGAAAGCTGTGTTGTGTCCAATACTAACCAAGAAAAGATTTATGAAATGCTACATGAAAGTCCAAATTTGGGCTAAGCTGCTTTTGTGAGTTGCAGATCATGGTCTTGATTTTTTTTTTTTTGTCTTTTGACTATAAAGAGAAAAAGAAAGATGAGCATTGATTCTTGGAAGAACCCAATTCTCCATTTCACGTGCAATGAGAAGTATTATGGACATGGTTGTGTTGCGTGGTGTGTCCACTTCAGAGAAAAAGAATCGCTTCTCATTAATTAAATTTTGTTCCATCACCAACACAGCAGGCAGCAGACATATGCAAATGGTTTTTGATCTTGACTTTAATGGGTTGCACTGTTTATATTTCTTTCTCATGTAAAGATCCACTTCAGTTTATTTCATTTTCAAGAACTGATGAAATTAATTATGAGATTTTAGCCTTTAGTTTGTTGATCAATGGAAGGCGTTTTTCAGCTTAACAGTGTGAAATTTGTTATGATCTTACTACAGAACACATAATAGTTACTGATATCAGATTTTTAGTCATTGTTGTACATTGATATAATCATGTCATTTTAGCCTCAAGTTTAATATATTTTTTTCTATTGCTAATTTTATTTTGATTAGTGACAGCCTGAGCCTGAGCCACACAATGTGGATCCATTGATTTTTTTTTTTCTAGAACTATGCCTGTAAATGAGTCGAGCCGTTTATGAGCTACTCGGAACTCAACTCTATAAAAATTCATTTGAACTCGTTTAATTAATGGGCTAAGTTTAAATTATATAAAACTCGAATCATGAAACTTGTGAACAACCTCGAATAAGAGCTCACGAACCAACTCATTATTTTAATGCATATTAATAATTTAATTTTAAATTTATAATATATAAATTTTTATTCATTTAAATATTTTTAAAAAATATATTATTAAAAAAATCATAATTTTATTTAAATATTTTTTAAAAATATATTATTACACAAAAAATCATAATTTTATAGTAACTTATTTAGTAAATAATTTATTTTAAATTTTTTAATAAATAATTTTAATTTGTACTTTACATTTTTAAAAATTTATTTTAGCTCATTTAAATTCGTGAACAACTCTCCGAACTAGACAAAACTCAGCTCGACTTGGCTTGGCTCCTTTACATCCCTATCTAGAACTATGGGATCTCTTTCAACAGGTGTATTAAAATGTAAAAAATCCTCCTAGAATGTCCCATGTACAAAAGTTTTAGCTAACAGATTCTTGAAATTGATTATCATCATAAAAAACTATAGAACCAAAACAATTCCTTAAAAGAAAGATGAAAAATACAAAATGCAACCATTTATTTAATGCAATAGCAACAGTTGTGGCTAATATACCACAACAAAATAGCTAACATTTGTGTTTACCATTCAACTAAGCTTCCAAAATTACATATTCAAAGATTTCTACTCTAGTCACTAATGGAGGAAGGGACATTTAGAAAAAAAACATGATTTAAGCAATAACTGACAGTACTTCACAGTCAGTCACTCCTTCCTTACAGCAGAGAATGAGATGCCATTTTTTTTTCTTCTGCAATTGAATGTAGTAATGAGCAAAAGTAGAGGGGTCACCTTCTGCATTAAACCAAAGCGTGAAGGGAAGGTTTTCATTCATTACCTGCTAAACACAAATGTTATGAGAAAAGATCTGGAGAAATGGTTAGTATATTACCAGCTGAATCTGCCTTCTATGAAGGGTCAAAAATCACAGTACAACTAGAAAATGACATGACCATAATCAAGTCAAGGAAGAAAGAAGACTTCTTGGCTCAATTTAAAGACACTGGCCCAGTTCAAAAATAGGTTCAAGTCCTGACTTTAAGAAAATCAAACTACTATATGATTCCTTGGTTAAGTTTGCCTCCATATTAATTAGCCATTAAATTTATGTGATAATCTGATGAAGATTCACAATTGCAGCAACTTGAGGTGGAGAAGACAAGCAAATAATACAACAACCTTGATATCTTTGAAAATAAGTATTAGAATGGATGGAAAAGGCAAAAACACATATTGGTGAAATGCTTATCATTGCAAGGCACTAAAGAACCTTCTACATTGAGGTTAAAGCAAAGGCAAGGCCATTATAGACGAAATGATTGTGCACTTGCATAATTGGGAATGATGAAGCATTAAGTATGGCAAGGAATGCACTACCATTAATGCTTTTCTCTATTTTTTCAAAGAGTGAAAGTGACATTGCAACTATGATCTTTGCTAATCTGAGAAGGTTAAAGCTAATCCACTTTCTTGAATTCAAAAAATCATATGAAAGAAAACAAGAACTTGGAAGCCATTATCAACTATCAAGATTCTACCTCCTCTTATCACCACTTACTGACAGCAAATTAATGCATGTGAAAGGTGAAAGTAATGTTGTGATCATCTATAATAAGAAGAAAAAATCAAGCTTTAAGGCTAAGCTTATGCACTGATGTGGAATTGCAAAATACTCAAGATCAAATTTAACAAACTTTATTGTGATTACTTTCATCACTTTGATTGGTATTGGTTATTATTTTAATCAATCATTAACCTCAAAAGAAAATTGAAAATCATTAATTGGCACAGGCTGTACCTTGAAGCAATCGTTGACTGCCAGAAGCTGGATATGGAGCTGGTGGATCAACGACTGGGGAAGTTGAATCTCTATTTCTTTCAGGCATCTTTGAAATACATGGAAATAAATTTTTCTCATCTATGCCTTGATCATAGAGGAACCCTTTAAAAACATGACCACTTATATTCACCATAGCCTGGTATCCAATCTCAGCTTCCCCACCATTAATGGCGCTCACCCTAAGGCACCTAAAAACCGCCGGTGCACGAACTTGGCTTGGCAAAGACTGCTTGAAGCTTGCATCTATAATTCAAGAAAATGAAACAGCTTCTGAATTCCAATACTTTTGCAACAAATAAATCCCTTGGAAAAAGAGACCAGGGCAGAGGAAAACAGAACCAACCTTGCATCAATAGCCCAACAAATCAACCTATTTTGATCACTTTACTACAAGTCTACAATCATGTTCTTGTTAATAAGCCAAGTCCAAGAGATTTTCAATTCTACCTTAGTTATGTTACGATTTCTAAATGAATATTCAAGAAAGGCTCAATCTTGCAGCTATAATTCAAACTCTAAAGAAAAGGGAATAAAAAAGAATCAAACTTGCATCAGGAGATAAACAAACAAACCAACCTATTTTGATTACTGCAACTCAAAGGTATGGTTTTTTTTTTTTTTTTTTTTTTTTTATTACAATTCATAGAGCAATATGCAAGAAAGATTCAATCTTTGCACCTAATTTCAAATTGTAAGGAAGATTGAACTAGAAAAAATCCATCTTGCATTTATGATATAAAACATAATTAAATAATCAATCAAACATGTAGTGAAAGAGAGAGCGAGTACCCTGATAATAAGAGGCAGTATCAAAACTGAAAGAAGCAGCAGCATTGTTATTTGAAGTGCTAAAACTGTTAGATGTAGTAGTCATATTCTCTCTTGGCCTTTTAGCACCACCAACACCACCAACACCACAACCACCACCAGAAGAAGACCCAGAAGAACCACCACCAACACCACTACCATGCCTCTCTCGTCTCCTGGCAGCAGAAACCCATGTGCTCTTCACGTGAGTGGAGCAATCATACCCTCTACTCTTGCAACAAGTCCTACACCTTCTAAACCCGCATTCCTTTTTAGCTCTATTTCCACAATCTCTACAAACTCTAGAAGAGCTATTACTATTTTCATTTTCATCATTATCCTGATGATGATCAACAATATTTAGTGCATCTTTCCTAGCAAAACTTGATTCTTGTTGGTACCTCTTCAGGTTGGTCCAAGAATCTTGATTGTTTGAAATGTTGCATTGATCATTAATATTGGCTATTGGGTGCTGGTGAAACGAAGAAGAAGGTGGTGGAGCTATGAGAAGAATGTTGTGGAGGCCCAACATGCTTGTGTGGTCAGGTGAGAAGAAAGTGGTTGTGGCAGTGGGTGGTGATGATGGTGGTGGCCATGTTCTTGTAAGAGAAGTACCAGTTGGGGTTGCCACAGCTGATGGATTTATTCAAGAAAAGTTGTGTATGGATTTATTTAAATATATATATATATACAAAGAGTGTAACAATCAAGTGATAGAGATACATGAACTAACTATATGCATAACATGAAGCAATTAATTCGACTGAGAAGAGATTTTTTTGCAGAAGTTGCTGCTGCTGCTATAGAAGTCTGAACTTCCTGTGTGACCTGAACTGCTTCTGCTTCTAAAAGACTTGAACTTTAACTACATCTCTTTTGTGAAATCATTGTTTTCTAGCTCACAAAAGATATGATGATGCAAAAGCCTCCTTTATTTTCATTCTTGATGATTATTTTAAATGTACTCTTTAAGAAGATCACAATATGGAGCCTCTCTTAAATCTTAACAACATTATGCAGAATAATTAAGTTTAATAATGATAGCAACTATGCTCCCCAACAACTGTAAAAAGTAAACTTGTATTTAAAAAAATTGTAATTAATCCCCTCTTGTGAGAAATATCATTGTACTATGCAAAAAATTGAGCAGTTAAATGACAAGTTTTTTTTTATAATATTAAATATTATAAATTTAATTTTTGATCATCGCGAATTTTACCTATTACAATTTTTTTAAGAAAATTATTGATCTATTTGTTTTTAAAAAAATATTAATCCATCACATATGATTTAGTATATATTTCCTAAAGTTATTTTTATCTATTGATTAGTTTTTAAGAAAATTAGAAGTTAGAACTTCTACCTAAGTCAAATAATAATAACATGGTGAAAATTGTTTAAAGATGATAATCTATAAAAATTAGTTATCTGAATTCTCATTTAGTACTCACAACTACATAGGCATAGCATATAAATAAAATTTATAAAATTCTCCTAATAATTTATTAGATTCTATATTTTTATTATAGTCTATTATATTCTATAGTTTTTTTGAACTGTATTATATTCTATTCTATAGTTGATATATAGCTATGGTCACATTCTAATAAAAGTTGTATATGATGAATGTATATGATGAATGTAAAAAATTTTCCAAGTAATTTGTTGGGTAGTGAATGAGGTATGGGAGAAGAGTTAGAGTAGTGCAAAATTATGGGCAAATGTGAGGCAGAGGCTATGGTGAAAATTGTTGTCCACTTTGCACTAAAAAATTGGGAATGCTATGGATAGTCCAAAGTGTTAGGTATGCACTATGCAGCACTATAAGTTTTCTTTATTAGCAGAAAGATCAAGCAATCATAGAATAGGGTTGGACCACCCTAGTCTATAGTCAAGTTTTAGAGTCTAAAGCCTAATAATCTATGTTGCTCTATATTTTATAGCTGCCTAGCCTAACCTAGTTAAGCATCTTTATGGATAGCTTTTGCATTTTTTGTGATTTTTGTCAGCTTGGTCATAGTGATGGGGATGGGGTATTAGCATTAGTTGATGGGTTATTAATTAAAATTTATGCTTTTAAATGTTTAAACCTTTTTACCAAAGTACATATTAGAGAGCTTAGCACTTGAAGAATTTTTTTTATCATTTTCTTTTTGAAGTACTGTTTGCAGTGAGGGACATTGAGCACTTTCAACTTAAAATATATATAAAACAGATTGATTTGAAGTATATATTGATTTGTGAATTAAAAATGGCCTAATTGGTATTCACTTATAAAAATTTACGCTTTATTAAAGAAGTGATGAATATTAAAGAAATGATTGATTTCTCTTGTGTAGTTTACCATTTATTGGATCTTCATAGAAAAAAATTAATTTATTTTTCAATTTTTATCTTTTCTTGTCAATTAGGCCTCACCTAAATAATAATTTTAGAGCCAATCAAATGTGGTTTGATTGATATTCTTATTTGTGAGAATTGTGGATGTCTCGAGTTTGACCCTTCACAACCACCATCCACCAATATTGGTGGGAATTATCGCCATTATGACGAATATTAAAGGAATTACTATCCATATTGTGTTGTCCACAGTTCATTGGGCCTCCACTGTATAAAAAAAATATAATTTTAGACCCAATTTTCATAGTTAATACTTATTAAATTACTATTTAGGAACTAATATAATTAGTATATTTTTCATATATTATTGTGATTGTAGCTCACATATTTAATCAACAGCATTAAAATAAAATAAACAAACTTTTATAATTTTCTTCTCTTCTTAAATGTATGATTTTCAACAGTATTCCTATTTGCATATAAGAATCATAAGCGTGATGCACAAAATTTCATCATTATATTATATGGATATATATATATATATATTTTTGTCTGGTGAAGATAGGAACATCCCATTGAACCGTACTTTTCTCAATTAAAAGTTTTTAATAAATTTCTCTTGTTTCTTCTAAGGTTTTTATGGGTGAGAAGGTAGCAAACGGCTCTTATTAGCTTGAGATGTGTAAATATGGGGTGTAGATTAATTTCTAAGTTCTTGAATTCTCATATAGGATGGTCAAAACTGTGCCAGTTTTTAGCCCAGGTGGGGCGCGTTAGATAGGTTGGCCTAGGTCTGGGTCACAAAGGTTAGATTGAGTGGCCAATTTCAGTTTGAATTTTAGACTAGTTCTTCACCCAGAGCATTCCAACACAAAATGTTTTTTTTTTTTATATATATATATATAATGTATAAATTGGGATTTAAGAAGATGATTAAGAGTATTAAAGATGTAGCTTGCAACACTAGAGGATTTTAACTCATAATGTAATAGTATAAATTGTATTTACTTACAAATTGATAATTGCCACATAAACAATTTGTTTAAAAATATTAACTCAATTCATCTTACACTCTCCTGTTATGTATTACGTAGATATAAATAAAAATGAATTTAATCGTCCAAGACAAGAAGTGAAAGGTTTGAATATAATATTTCTTTTTGAAAAGATAGTTTAGTGAACGTTAAAATAAGGGTTTTTTTATTTTTCTACCATTAACTTAAATCAAATTTGCAAATCTATCCAATTTTTAAAATTGAGGCGAATTCATACATAAACTTTACGAATTGTTGCAAATCTACCAATAGTAAAAATTGCTTATGTTTTTTATTTTTTATTTTTTATTTTTATTTTTTTTACTTTTCTACGTGTGTAACCGTTACCACATGTTATCACGCCACGTCATCACCAAACCAAGCAATTTTGACTTTTGGTAAATTTGCCACAGTTCGCAAAGTTCATATATGAATTCGCTACAATTTAAAAAATTGGATAGATTTGCAAATTTAACTTAAGTTGATGATAGAAAAATACAAAACCCCTTAATGATTTCTTACAATTGTAAATAATAACAAATATCATGCATAATAATTTTGGATTTAATTAAGGAAGAATGAGATACTAAGCATTCAACTATATCATTAAACATCAATTTATTTGATCCATGTCCAATAATTAAAGGCATGTCATTATAAATCATTATTGTTAATGATTGATTAACTGTGTGCAGTGATATTAGTGCTCTACGATATGAATATTTTATTTTATTTTATATGAATGTATGTCGATTTTTTTTTAAAAAAAAATTAATAAAGAAGTTAAATGATATAAATTTAAGGATGCATCTAGTGTATAAAAAAACTCTAGCCACCTCTTTTCTTTCTCTTTTTTCATAGTTATTGGTTTCTTTTCAAAATTTTCATCTTGGTCACCGCCAATCGAATCCTCCCTATTTCTATTTTATTTGATTTCTTTTGTTTTTACACTGAATAAGTATAAATATCTGATCTATTTATTTTTTTTTATTGAAATTGTTGAACATTTTTTTATTTATGGAGTTCTTGCCTTTAATGAGATTTTTATGATTTTTCTTTATAGAATTTAGATATCATCTTATTACAAATTTTCTATTGATATTTTTACAATCGAATTCATTCAAAGACCAGATAGTTGATTTATGGTTAAATAAAGCCATTTAGTGAAGCGTATGGATTGCTGATTTGCAAAGCAGAAAAGCTATGTTAATGCGACTGAAGAATAACAAGAAGAAATTTTATAATTTTAATGAGATTTTATTTTAGATATTTCTTAATTGTACTATTTTTTATTATTTTTTCATCAAAATGTACTTTTAATCTTCAGTGAACGAAGAATTCATCTTTTTCTCTTAAAATGCATTTAGATTTTACCCTCTTAACCATTAATCCCATTTAAAAAAATAAAAAAACTTTCAAATAAAAGTTTAAAAATTGAATGAAAAATAATAAAAGTTGAAAGATGTGCCAAAAATTAATTATATAAAGTTGAGGAGTGAAACTATTCAATCAGATTTTATACATACATACAGATATATAAACTGGCACTTGAAAAGTTGATTAACAATATAAGCTAGTTGGATGTGGCTTGCAACACCAGAGGATTTTGGCTCATAATGTAGTAGTAAACTAGTAATAGTATTACTTAAAAATTGATAATTACCGCATAAGTAATCTGCTTTGAAGTTCGTCTTACACTTTTTATTATATACAGCATATATACATAAATAAGAATAAATCCGATCTTAAGAGATTATATGCAAGTGAAAGGTTTGAACTTGATATTTCTTTCTGAAAAAATAGTTTGATTAGATAAAAACATCGATATCTTACCATTAGAAATAATACAAATTAGAGATAAGTACAAATTATCCAAACAAATTTCCCCTTTAACTTGGAAATATCAATTTTGATGTAATAGCAACAACAGAAGTTAAAGATCATTGCTCTGGAGGATTTGAGCACTCTCCAATGCTCCAGAATGGATGCTTGTGGCGTTCATTCAAACTTGGTGCCAAGGAAAGGACAATTTCCCACAAGGGAATTTCAAAATGAATCTTCCCATCAACACCAGAAAATTTATCATATGCTAATTAGGAATCTAGTTGTTCACACTGCCATCCTGGTGCTTCTTTGTTCCCTGTCAAACTTAACTTTTCTTTGTCCCTTGCCCTTCTTGATCTCTTAAAAAATGGTTTCCATGGTCCGATTCCAAACGGTTTTCAGAATCTGCCTTCATCTCTTAAGGAACTCAACTTGCACAGAAATTTTTTCAATTCTTCCATACCCAGTTGGTTATATGGTTTTACCCATCTGGAGGTCCTTTGACCTTGGCACCAATTCCTTGGAAGGTCATATTTCAGGTCTCACTGGAAACATGACCTCACTCACGAATCTTGAGTTGCCATGCAATGAATTTGAAGGAGGAATCCCAACAACCTTCAAACATCTTTGCAATTTGAGGTCACTTAAGTTGGAAGGTGTCAATTTGAGCCAAAAAAAAGAAGAAAAGATTATGTTCTTGAAATCCTTTCAAGTTGAGGAGGAATAGGTAAGAGACGAAAGGAAAACAAGGGACAATTACAATCCCATTGGATAGTTGAAAGTGTTAAGTATGAAAGAGATTGAAAGTGCAAATATATATAGAAACAAGAAGGAAATACAAATACTACAGTTCAGAAATAGGAATTCTATTATGTCTTGGAAATTTCCAAGCAATTTCCTCAAGATATTAATTTTTTTTTGTTTTTTTATTGATTGATTAGTCTAAACTCTAAAATTAGAGACTTTAAGCCTTATTGCCTCATCTTAATTCTGCACCTATTTTCATTTAATAGATATAATTTTGTTATATTGAAATGTATATCAATTTTGTTTTACCTCATAAAAAATTACCAAAAGTTTCCGCTTTTCATCTATTTCGATATAAAAAAAATAAATCAATCAAATAATAAATTGGTACTGGAGTCATTTTGTGTATTGGAAAGTTTTATATTTAAGCCTAGAAGCCTAATTAATAAAGAAAAGGTTAAAATTCCAAATATAAAAAGACTGTTTCATAAACAAAATTAAATCTCAACTATGCTATTCACACTTGAGATTCATTAGTATTAATATGGTCAAAATTATAGAATCGAACTTCAATGTGTGGTTTGATGTGATCTTTCCTAACTACGGATTTCCAATGTACGTGTCAATTTGCCGTCAATATCAATTAAATTAATTTAAATTAATTGATGTGAGCTACTTGCTTTAATTAAATTTTCTGTTTCATGCTTCAGGTATATGGTACCAAATTATAATAGATAAGTGACACTTAAAGTACCCGTCACTGAACCCCATATGTACACTAAATGGTTGAATAATTGACATAAAGTTATTAATAGAGTATCTCTCAATCATGCAATACTAAAGTGTAAAACACTCAACATACATTTGAATTTATTATTCGTACTGATTTATACATTAGTTGTTGGCAAGAATCTCTCTTAAAATTAATAAAAGTATGTAGGTAAGAAATTTACCTAATTAATGTGTTATCAGTACGTAATAACTAATAACATGCATTTTTTTTTTCTACTCTAATATGTGGGTGCTAAAAATTTCTTCATCAGGATCTGGAAACACCAAGGTATGTGCTCAATATGCAAACTATTACCAGAAAAGACATTACAGACCTGCTCATGAGGACCTTGTTGAGGCACACTGCAAAGGCAAATTGCTATTTGCATTAATATGAATATATATAATACATATGTGAGAGATGGTTTAGGAAAACCTAGTAAATCAAGGAACTAACAAAGGAAGGTGAGCTGTATATGGCTAAATATGATACAAGAATATATATGGTCAAAGATACACATGAGCTTTCTTTATCACCGATTAACAACTCCATGACATTCATTTGATTTGATTTTATCTGATTGTATACATGTATATATTTGGATCCACACACAATGTAGGAAGAGAAAAAGAGCTAGTAATACATACACTGGAGTAATTTGATTGTCCCCATTACAGGTGATATGAAGCCAAGTACAGGGATCGACAAGGTCTGGAATATCCCAGCTTGCAGGGACATTATCAGGATCTGTCAGGTTACTCTGGTACTTTTTTGGTAAAATATCAACAAGAACGTTAAGAGAATTTTTGCAGATTTTTTTAACAAGCCCACATATTGACATGATTTGCAGATCACTAACATAGTGTTAGTAATGTTCAAAATTATATAGGAATTATATTCAATTAATTATATTTTAAAGAAAAAAACTGACAGGAAATTTAATTTCTCTTAGAAAAAATAGACATTTTTAAAGAAAGAAATTCAATTTCTTCTAGTTATGATTGCAGTTAATAAGATGAATCTTAATATCATTACAAATACAAAAATTTATATTCAAGAAAAAGTTGAGTTTCAACATATTTTATTTCTGTTCATGCACAACCTTTCTCAGGATGACCTTACAATTTGGAGAAAAAAACATCATAGAAACAACACATAATAGACTACATTGAATATTTTCTTATTAGAATTATGGAAAGAAACTGAGTTTTCAGCAAGGACGTCCAAGTCGAGGATTATTCCCATATCTACAACAGCATTGAACAGTATTAAGTTACACTTACTTTGTTTGCTTAACATATATATATAATTAACCCAAAAGAAATTTATGTAAAAAACAAAAGAATTAATAATAGAACATAAGAAACAAGAACTTACGCAAAACCAGGATGGTTTGCCACTGAAGGAGGAACTATTCCACATAAATCATTGTTTGAGACGTCGCTAAGAAAAAATAAAAATAAAAAAAAATAAATAAAACTTACTAAAAAAGTTAGTAATGTACTTTAATTTTTAATGAATTTGTAACAAGAATTTCACCATCCTGCGGTAGCCAGTGATTAAACCCCATAACATTTGAGTTTTTTTTTTTTTTATCATTTGACTACTTAATTTCTCGGCTAACTCTATCACTTTTCAGAAGTTATGAAAAGTAAAAATGTTGACAGCAACGATTATAGAAATACATACAAAACTCTGAGGCTTGGAATAGTAGCAATCTCCGCGGGAATGCTTCCGGCTAAACTATTGTTGAAAAGGTTCCTGCATCAACAAAATAATAAGTTTTTTTTTTTACTAAAAAAAAAAAAATCTTCCCACAAACTATGAAGAAGGAAAAAAAGAAAAAAGAAAAAACATACAGATGTGTCAAGCTCTGTAGCGCTGAAAGTTCAGGTGCTATATGCCCAGCTAGATTATATCCCACCAAGTTCCTGTTCATCATAAACAGCCAAAAAAAGATCTTGAAATTTGCCTACAAGCAAATGCATGTCCTGTAAGTGTTTATAAATGCAATTAACTATTATATGTATGCAATTTGTGCAGAGAAAGATGTGGCAATATATACAATTGAATAACTTGGTCATTATCATTGCACATAATATGGAACCAAGTGCAGGGACTGTCGGAGGGATCCCAGGATCGAAGCGCATTTTCAGGATCCTTCAGGCTACTTTTCAGGGCCAACAAAGCATCGGATTCAGAAATGCGGGAAATGCTATAGCCTGCTGGAACTAATGTCAGAATTATTGCTAGAGCTAGAGAAGCACAGAACATCCATGGTACACCAATCATTGATGCCATTGCTATTGTATGTCT
>CATIWO010015062.1:0-11940 GCA_949673435.1 Macaranga tanarius | reverse complement strand
AGAAGAGACAACCAACTAACTAATGCTAATGCACATTTGAGAGCAAATTTGATATTATAACAAAAGAAAGAAAAGGATTGAGAGGGTCTTCTTCCTTCTTCTTCTTCAAGTGTAGAGAATACCATTATACACAAGTGTTGTGTGCTTTCAAGTCTAGGCCATTGTTGTACAAGGGTTGTACAAGTTTAAGTCCATCATGCATTGGAGGTTGCTTCCTTGTTCCATACATCCAAGCTTGGAGGGATTCTTGCAAGTATCTTGGGTCAAAGAGGAGAGGCTTGTGAATAGAGCTTCACCATCCTTGGAGGTCTTCATTGTGCAATCCGTGAGTATCAAGTTAGAGGCTTTACATTTGGGGAGCTTGGAGCTTGTAGATCAATATCAACCAAAGCTTTTTAAGCGTGCTACCAACTTGGAGTTTTATAAGTGTTACCAAACCCTTGGTTACTAGGTCTTGTATTTTGAATGCATGACTTGGTTGTTTGTTGATGGAAATGTTATCCTTGATGCATGTTTAATTATGTACTTACCATGTGATATGATTTATGGGCATGAATGTGTTTCATGTTTAATGCAAATGTTGCATGCAATCAAAATTTTTAAATTACGCACTTTTAATTATTACATGATCACACATTCGTTCAAATTTAAGGAAAAATATAATAAAAACTTTTCTATTTTATCTTAAATTAATTATATTTTATAATAAAAAATAAAATTATTAATTAAATTATGTTATTCTTTAAATATTTATTGCAAAATAACCTAATTTTAAAAACAATATAATTTTTTAAGTTATTTAATTGAAAAAAAATTGAGTATAAAATTTAGTTAAAATTTAATACAAATTATAATATTGACAAAACTAATTGAGTTTATCCAATTATAAAAATATTTATTCATTTAAGATACATTAATTAAATTATATTTACAAATAATTGAAAATAATTAATTAATTTTATTTTTCATTGTTAATAAAATAATAATTTAAGATAAATATTTTTCAATTTTAAATTTTCTTAAATTATTTTTGTGAGTTATATAGTTACTACAAAAGTTAAATAATATAATAAGTCATAAATAAATAAATAAAAATATTATTTATGTAAAATATAAAAAATAATAAATTTTTATAATTTTAGGACTAAAATATAAAAAAAAAAGTTTGATTTTAAGAGTTGACTGATAGAAAATTATTTTGACTAGCGGATGAGATTAAAGAAAAGTCTTTAAAAAATTTATAGAACTTGATTGTAAAAAAAATTTTCTTGCAGGACTTTATTGAAAAAATAATATAATTTATAGGACTAACAATATTGTTATCCCATTTTCAGAATGATAGTACTTATTTGTTAATAAATTTTCTTTCAAGACTTGGTTGTTAAAATTAAAAAAAAAAAAAAAGTTATAGGACTCCTTGTTCCATCATCCATAATTTATATTAGCCACTAAACATATTGAATAGATTAATTTAATCATAGAGTAGGATACAATCTCTAATGTGTGATTTTCACAGTTGTAAAAATCAACCCCTTAATTCTTTTTCTTTATAGAACTATGATTCAAGGATTTTGAAGTTTGATTGTGAATAATATTAAATACCTCTTGGTGAAGATAGATTGAATTCACAACAAGTAATGAAAAATCATTTAAAGACTCTCTCTTTGAGCATCACATATGATATGAAGTTGGTGAAATAGTTTGTTGCTTGAAAAAATTTTACAGAGCTTTGCTCGATACTTTGATTGTAGAGTTTTGGCAATTCGGGACTTGATATATATATATATATACCTAGTGACCAAGCAAATGAAATCCTTATTAAAATATGATTTATACTTTTATTTAATAATTAATTTCATTATTCCCATGTTGAAAAGGAATTCATGTTGGAAGGGAATCCTCAATCAACAAGGATGTTTTACTCTCCTATAAATAAGGCAACAATTATATATATTAGGATTGTGCATTGATGCCTTGTGTGTCGTGTATGCCAAGTAGTGAGTTTAGTTGGATGTAATTAGAGTTAATAGTTGAGTGTTTATCTCCATATTATTTCATTGTAATTTCAATTTAAATTAGTGAATTTGTTCTTCCTTAACTCTTGAACATAGGCTTACACTGAATCATGTTATATTTGTGTGTTTTCTATTTTTCTCTATTTTTATCATGTTTGTTTATTATCTCAAATGATTTTTTGATCTTTTTGCACTTTGCAAATCTAAATTTCCTAACAAATGGTATCAAAGCTGTTTACAATTATTTAGGATTTCATTGTGGCAAGATCAAGATTTAAGATAAAAACCACAATCATTTTGTATATTCTCTATTTTTTCTATTTTTCTCGTATTTATTTATTATCTCAAATAATTTTTTTATCCCCCCATGCTTTTGCAAGCCTAATTTTGTAACAATATATATATATTTTATTTGAAATTTATTTAGTAAATTAATATAATTTAGTCATTAAATATACCTAAAATCTTAATTTGTTTATTGGCCCATCCAAATTTTTCATATTTACAATTACCTTTTTGATACTTATTCATATAACCATTTGAAGTGATTATGTATATTGTGATGGAGCTTGTTGGGATTTAGATATAACAATTCAAAATTTATTCAGACTTTGAACAAAAGCACAATGCGTTTGGATTAGACATCTTGGTTGATTAATATCTTGTATTGGATTGTAATGCATTAACCTTCCATTTTGCATGTGTATGAGCTTAATTATGTAATGTTAAGTCTTTATTTATATAGCCTTGTCCACTTTCTCGAGTTAAATATATTTATAATACCTAAATTTTCTTAGTATTTCAATTTAGTCTAGTAAACTTCAATTTATGGTACGTAGATCATCTTCATCTCTTAGCTTAATCATTTAAGAAATGCAAGTTCATTTAGATGTATCTAGATTAATGAGTTTATCTAGAGGGTTCGAAGTAAAAAGATAAGATAATCATAAGATAACTAACTTCAAAGTTCAACTCACACTTAAGGATATTATACAAAAGAACCTTAAAATAAGATGCAACTTAAGTGCCTAAATGAAGGGAAAGTAATAAGAATGATGGAAAAGGTACACAAGGGTGCCTATGGTCCACATATAAATAGAACGGCTTTAGCTAAAAAGATCATAAGGTAAGGATTCTTTTGGATGACAATAGTTCATGATTGTATTAAGTGTGAAAGATGTTATGAATGTCAGGTTCATAGAGATATAAGTCACTTACCCCTAATAGAACTCCATATATTATCCTCTCCTTAGTCATTCTCAATATGAGGATTAGATAAAATAGGATAAATTTATTTGAATGCTTTAAATAGGCATAGAAACATCTTAGTGATAATTGATTACTTCACGAAATGGGTTAAATCATAATTATACTCCAAATTGGAGGCAAAGAAAATGGTTGAGTTTACTAAGAAAATATATTTTATTGATATAAAGTCCCCTATCATATAGTTTCAAACACCGACATTTTATTCTAGGGGGAATTTAAAGAACTATTTAAGAGGTATAAAGTGGAACATCATAAGTCTTCCCCTTATAGACTGCAAGCTAATGGTGCTGTTTGAGGCAGCAAATAAGAGTATTGAAAAAATCTAGCTAAAATGATGAAGACTCATAAAGACTGACTTGATAGGTTACCATTCACTTTTTAGGGATATAAAACTACTATTAGGACCTCCACATGGGCTACCTTCACTCTTTAGTATCCTACATAGCATTGGCATCGGACCTGATGCATGTCATAGATCAAAAGTAGTCTTAATAGTAAAAGTTAAACTTAAAATGTTTGAGAATAATAATGAAAGTAGAATTTCTCAAGGCATAGTAAGTTGAGTAAAGGCATACACAGTTGACTCTCTTAGATGGAAAAAGGATGAAAGCTTTATACTACATGTAGTTATATTAAAGATGGATAGCCAACGCATTCACCAAGAGAGAAAAACTCAAGGACATTATAGCAGGGGACTAGGTATTAAAACATTAAGTAAACTATTTTAGACCCAAAGGCCAAGTTCAGACTAAATTAAGAAGGTCTATATCTTAGTAAAAATAGTTTTATCCAAGGAGGCTACTAAGTTAATAGATGTAGAGGGTAATGAGTTTTCAGAGCCAATCAATGTTGATACCTCAAGAGATACTATACAAGAAAGAAGAAAAGTTATGAAAGATAAACTACTTAGTTTAAAAACCTATAAAGGTTAGCTAAGAATAGAGGTATCATCATTTAAAATATATGAAATGCAATTGTGCTATGAGTAAAATGTCATTTTAGTACATGTGTGATTATTTGCTGAGTTTATAAATGCATATGCAAGATGTGATGTTTACTATAACTAGTCAATTAATATACTAAAACATATTAATTATAGTTTACATTTCTTATTTTTATTTTGTATTTTACCTATTTCTTTATCCATGTAGATTGGAACAATTATCAATATTGATGCCTACAAGAACTGCTACTAACACTAGAAGTGAAAATAGTGGGGGATTAACCTTGTAATAAAAAAAGAAGGAAGAATCTAATGAGCGGTCACCCAACCTTTGTAAGTATCATTAGAAACAATATTATAAGGATTAATAGTGAAATAATGGATGATTCTCTATAGCGAAGTAGCTCCGAAATGGTCCACAAAAGCATTAAGACAATTGTTCACCCTGGAAATTGACTGACTCAAATGTCACTATTTTCTAAATGACATACTGCCACATAAGTACATAAAAAAATAATGCATACAAGATCAAAAGCCTAATACTGTGATGCAGTTCATGTAAGAGCATATTGTCACATACTCTAGTCTCCACTAAGGGCATACATAGGGGATCTCAGTATCAAATATAGTAGTGGGGATTAATCTTGGAATTAGAAAAGAATGAAGAATATGTCGAGTGGTCACCTAACCCTTGTAAGCATTGTTGGAAACTACATCATAAGAATTGGTAATAAAATAATAGATGATCCTCTATAACCAAGTAGCTCTAAAGTAATCCATGAAGTGTTAAGATAATTATCTACCCTAGAATTTGGCTAACTCATAAGGCAATGTCTATTAAACTCCGTATTACATATACAAGTCTAAAGGGAAATAGTGCATGCAAAATCAAAAGGGATAATTACACCATCAGTCTTAAAAGTATATGCATTTTTACAATTTAGTCCTATAAGCTATTTTTTAACAATTGAGTCCTATAACTTTTTAAAAATATCAGCATTAGGCCTATTCTGTTAAGGTGGACAGAAATTGATGATATGGTTGACTTATTGCCAACATCTCTTGCCACATCAGCGTCCTCTTACCACATCAAAAAAATAAGAAAATAAAAAAATATTAGAATGTAGCTTACGAAAATGGAGGGAAGATTTCCACCATAAATGGGTGCTCTTGTTGTCTTACCCACCATTTTTGTTATTCTTATTTTCTTCATCGTTATCAAAATCTACCACCTTTCTTTGCCCTTTCCTCCACCGCTACTGCTGCTGCTTCTTCTTTCCTCCTGCTACTGCCACCACCTCCCACATTCTCTACTAATTTGTCAAGAGACAGTTTCTCCTCCTCTTTGATTATCGTAACTTACCTCAAAATATCAATTAAGAGATTTTTCATTTTTTGCTAAACATCTTCAGGAGCGACTGTTTAGTCTGGAAACTCTTCAGAAACATAACCTATGAACATAACTGAAAATGTTGCACAATGTCTGCACAAACTCTTCACAAATGTTATCTTGCCAGAGCCAACAGTACCCACCACTGAAATAAGAAAATGCAAACCATGGCGGTTGTGTATAGCTTGAGTTAATTTATCTATTTAATTCTTTCAACCAATGAAGTCTGAATCATTATCTAAATGATCTGAAATTGATGATGACTGCTGCTGCGGTGGTTGTTTTTCTCCTAACATGGTTGGGCCAGTAGTTTGTGCTCCAGGTTCATCTAAATCTTGATATTTCTCATTTTTTACATCACTTTTTTCATATAAAATTCTTTATCCAGCTTCTGTATCGCTTGGATTAGCTACAGGCTATTGTGAGCTTAGTTTAGCTACAAATTGTTTAGAGCTTGGCTCAACACCAGGGTGTTGGGAGCTCGGTTCAGTTGCACATTATTGAGAGCTTTGCTCAGGTGCAAGATCCTGTGAGTTGGGTTCAAGAGTTTGCATGGGCTGTAATTCTGAAGCACTTGGTCTTAGTCTAGTTGCAGGTTGTTAGGAGTTTGGTTTAGTTGCTGGTTATTGCAAACTTGATTCAGTTGTTGGTGGTTATGAACTTGCTTCAGTTGCAGGTTATTGAGAGGTTACTTCAGTTGGAGGTTGATGAGAGGTTGGTTCAGTTGGAGGCTAATGAGAGGTTGGTTCAGTTATAGGTTCTTATAAAATCTCTGGTCATGAAGCTATCTATCATAAGGATTCTGATGGTCGAAGGAGAACATATCAACTTATTGGTTTCGGATGGACACTAGATTGAAGAAGAAAACAATCCTAAATTGATTTCTGCGGTGGCTTGCTTTCTGCGGTAGATTGAAGAAGAAGACAATTAATGGAAATCTGACGTGGCAAGAAAGGCATCACAAAAATAATGTCATTTGAAACATGTCATCAATTTTCATCCATCTTAACAGACTAGGACTAACACTGATATCTTTAAAAGGTTATAGGACTCAATTGTTAAAGAATTAGCTTATAGGACTAAATTATGAAAATGACTATACTTTTAGGACTGCTGGTGTAATTATCCCAAATCAAAAAGCCTAATACTATGTTGCAGTACATGTACTGCCACTTGCTATAATCTTTACCAAGGGCATACCTAAGTGGTCTCAAAATTGAAGGTAGTGTTTAACTACATACACTTGTCATAGCTCAAATTAGAAGGAGAGAGATTATAGATCCTCCTAGAATGCTTCTCCTGATAATTCCTTAGGCTATAATTTAAAAAGCTAACGATCGGTCTTCCAAGATACTCATCTTTGGCTACAACTAAATTCGTAAATAAAAATAGATATTATGAGAAATCATCTAGGTGTGAAAATCATAAAATTAGACGACCTATGAAAAAGAAAAAATAAATAATAAATAATAAAAATTTGAGTGAGTCTGAAAAGTGGGTGAGGCCTTAGGTTCCACTGATGGTTATGACCACGACTTGGGAAGGATTAAATATTGTCAAGGGACAAAAGGGATTTGCCACCCAATCACTCAAAAAAGTGAGAAATGATATTGAGATTGAGCGAAAATCATTTGCTAGTCATATATTTTGTATTTGGAAAGTTATTTATACTTAACTATTTTCTTATTAGGTAATACTTATTACATATTTTGAATCACCCTAGTTTTAGTTTAATAGTAATATATACACATATCTATCCATCCAAAGTAATAAAAAGGTATAAAAATAAATATTTACAATTATTTATATCAGTTTTCCTAGTAAATATATCAAAATGAAAAAAGTATGAAAAAGTAAATCTAGCCCTAATCTAATAAAAAGCCTACAAAACAAAGATTAGCACAATACTATTTACATCCATGTAATATATACATCATCCAAAAGAATAAAAATAAAAAAATAAAAAAATAAAAAAGAGAATAAAAACAGTAGAATAGCCGCAACAACCATCAAGTCATGCTAATAAAGATAGAGTAGAGCATTTAATAAAAAAAATCTAAAACATGAAAAATATCTAAAATAACTTAAAGAATAGAAAAATAATTGCAGAATAACTGCAACATCACAAATTCATTTAAAATGGCATGAAACTTTATGAAACAACTCAAAATCATAAAAGATGAGCAAAAAGGTGCAAATTTTAAGTCAAAGGTGGAAGCTTTAGCAATCCAGTATGTGTGAGTATATTACTAGAATATACCTAAAATGCAAAATAACCCACAAATTATAAACCCATTAACCAAAGCAAGATTTTAACTCCCAATATCACCAAATCACATCACAAATCCAAAATAGTAAAATGAAAGCAAAGTGAAGAATGAATAAAAGTAGAGAAAATACAATAAAAGTAAACATGCAAATGCAAATGATCCTTAGAATGGTTTGATTAGATTCATGTTGATTAAAAAGAAGCGACTTTGCTTTATAAGAGTGCAAAACTAATTATCCCCATCGTATTTCCATGCAAATGGATTCAAAATAATATTTTTATATCTTTTGAAGCATGTCTTGATAAAAATAAGACTCGGTTTTCTTTTTGGATTTTAGAAAAGTGAAAAAAGTGGGTAAAATAGGCTAAAAGTCTAAATGAGTCTCCTTGAGTCGATCCAACAGAGTAATGGTATGTTTGTCTGAAAAGTCCTCTAAAATTACTAAAAAATGAGGTATTTAGGCCATCTCTAACCATGCAGCATTTTCAACAAATGCTGCATGGTTGGCCTTTGATATGTGGTAATTAGCATAGTCATTTTAGTATGTTTCATACATAATTAGGTTGTATTAAGTTTATATTTTAGCTTAATTGTATGCATTTCATTAATAATCACAAATGCTTTTAGTTTTTATTGATGTTGATTAAATTTATATGCATTTGGATGGTTTTCTAATATTTTTGAAGTTAATTTGAGCTTAGGGAAGTTATATGGGTATATAGGAGTCATTCAAGGTCAAAGGTAAGTTTTGGAGTGTTTGGGGTTGTCACTACTCGGCAACATCTTCACCAGTCGTGACAGTGAACAATCTTCACTAGTCGGCAAGCTTCTTCACTACTTGGCAAGGTGTGAAAAGACATGACTGCTCGGACCATGTCGCACTCTTTTGACTATAACTCCCTCTACAGAACTCGGATTCAAGTGATTCAAGAGCCTGTAGAAAGCTATTTCATAGAGCTACAATTTGATGAAGACACCTAGACCTAATTCAGTTGTCTTAATTGCCGAAAATACCCTTAATATGACTAAAAATGTTAAAGTATATGACTCTTCACCCAAGAGTTATTTGCACCTTTTTGTTTATTAACTTCCTAAGCATATATATACTTCATTATTATCTGGAGAGGAGGGGACAGCAATATAGAACACTTTTTAGCCATGGAAAATTATTAGAAACAAGAAGAACAACAAAAGATTCAAAAGGAGAAAGAACTTCTATGGATATAGATTAATTGCATATTGTTAGGTTTTATCTTCATATCATGAACCATGGTTTTATTAATTAATGAAAGTTAATCAATTTCTTCAAAGCATGTATTTTATGTTTATTGTTCTTAATGCTTATTTATTTTTGGCCAAATTAAACATGATTTTAATTAGAATTATACATTGAAATATGGTAATACTAATGGAAGAAATAAACATATCATGAATTAATTTAATGATTAGAAATAATTTAAATTATTCATATTCATAATTTGGGATAAACTTTGCTTTATAATATGTATGCTTGATTTAAATTATTATGAGTGAGAATGAAAGTTAAGCCATGATGTTTAAATTGTTGAATGCATGTTTAAACAATTTATAATTGAAAGAGTAAGTTGATACATTATTAAACCCAAGGAATTGCATTGCTTTAAAGAATAATTAAATTGCGTGAAAAATGATTTAATAGATAAATCCTAATAAATGTTATAATTGTTCTAATTGTTGTTGCTCTAGAATTTATTATAATAGTATATTAGCATTTAGATTTTATTTTAATTAAATTAGAACTGTTGTTAAATTTATTTGAGCCTTAAACAAGTTTTAAATAAAATTAATTAGTGGCTAGCTCATTTAATCCTTGTGGGATACGACACTTGTACGTACCATATACTACTAATTCGATCTCGTATACTTGCGAGAATTACATTTCAATTTATGCGTGAACAAGTTTTTAGCACCATATACTACTAATTCGATCTCGTATACTTGCGAGAATTGCATTTCAATTTATGTGTGAACAGCCTTCCAATCTAGTGCCATTCTTTGCTACAATTTACATTTTTGCTACAGTATCTAGCAAATTTGACTAGACACTGTAGCAGTCACGATATTTCAAATGGTTTTTTTCAAACAAATCTTCTAACTTTTTGCTAATGTTTAATTTAGTCAAAATTATTATTATATTTATAATTTATTTAAACAATTTAGTCCAAATTATTTTTTATTCATAATTTCTTTAAATAATTTAGTCTAAATTACTATATATACAACCTAGTCCAAAATTTTATTTTAAATAACATTATTTTACTTAAAATAATATTAAAAAATTTATAATATAAAAAAAATATTTCACTTAAAAAAAATTATGCAATAAATTTACAATAAAATATTATACAAAATTTATAATTTAGTGTTTTTATAACTATATATTTGTTGGAAAAATAATTTAATAATTTAGTATTTTCATTTGTTTGACTCGGTCTTTATTATAGTAAATTTTGCACATTGATTATGATAACTTTTTGTAAAATGTTCTTTTTCTCTAAAAACTTAATAAGCCAAGTAACTCCATTCCATGACAATTTCAGAGAAATGTTGGACAGTTGCAGCCATCGGATACCTCTAAAGGGAACCTTGCATATAGAAGATTTCAAGTACCAGAATTGATGTGGAATGAATCTAAAGCAGTCACTTTAAGTAATTTACAGGTAGCAGCTAAAAAATAAATTGGAGCATTGAAGAAAAGGGTAAGACATGACACCCTCAGTCAGCATTCATCATAAATAGATATACCAACTTAGGCATCACATATAGTACACTACAAAAAACAGTCGATTTAGCGACGGATTTTTCCGTTGCTAAAATAGAATTTTCCGTCGCTAAATGACAACGACGGAATAATGACGGAAAATTTTCCGTCGTTATATTGCTCGCCGCTAAACTTTAACGACGGAAAATGGCTTTCCGTCGCTAATCTTAGCGACGGAAAACCATTTTCCGTCGCTGGATGTAGCAAAGGTACCATTTTTCAATAGCCAAAATAGCGACGGATTGTCTATTTCCGTCGCTAATTTAGCGACGGATTGCTTATTTCCGTCGCTAATAATATATATATAATTTTTTTTTATTAATTTCAGAATGATAAGCTAATAATATAAAAATTGCAAATACAATAATAAATGTGCAAAAAACATATTAAAATATATTTCAATGTAAAAGGAACATAATTCAGTATATTATTCATAATTAAAAAAAACCTACAATACATAACTAATAATAATAAAAAAAAAAACTACAAATGGTAAGTTTTTCATATAATATAAGTAATCTAGTCAATACGATCAAGACTTGTAGCTTGATCTGGAGGTGCAGAAGCTGGTGGAGCTGGAGGTGTAGAAGCTGGTGGAACTGAAAGTAAATGTATATGGACAAAGTTCAGTGCTTGGTAATGCAGGCAAGTCGAATGTTACCTGCTAATATAAAGATTCCAAATTAAAAATCCAAACTTTAACCAATGAATTAAGCATGAAACTAAAGGCAGCATCATATATACACACAAAAAGATTTTAGCTTTCCTTAATATGCTTTTCTTTTTTTTAAAAAAAAAAAAGCCACTTCAGGAAAATCTACAACAAGTTAAAGAACTACAGCTAACTTTGTTTAGTGTTCTAGCGGAGTAGAAAAGAAAGAAAGTTTCTGTTTCTTCTTATTAAGTTTTCCTCTTCTCTTTATATATTACGGATACAGTTTTTTTTAAGTATATGTATCAGAAAAATTTCCCTGAAAATCCAGCCAATGTACTGATGAAATCACAATTGCTTGGATCTATAGGAATAGCAAACTGCAACAGCAATGCAAAATTGCAGCAAAAAAAGCCAATTCAGTAGACACTTGACTTACCTCCTCTTGCTCAATATAGCTAGTGTGCCTCAGGTCATACTACTTGAATGCATCTGCCACACCAATTTTCCTACTCAATCACTTAAATATATGAACTAAGTTGCAATGGACAAAGCATTTAGGTGAAAATAGAAACATCATGTTTAATTTTCTTACACTTAA